>JAHKKF010519335.1:0-10582 GCA_019740295.1 Labeo calbasu | reverse complement strand
ACATCTTGGATGACAAGGGGGTGAGTACATTATCTGTAAATTTTTGTTCTGGAAGTGAACTTTTCCTTGAAATAATATCACAGTTTAAAATAAATGCTTTAAATTGTGGATAAATATTAAAATGTAATTTATTCTTGTGATGCAAAGCTGAATTTTCACCATCATTACTTCCTTCAGAAATCTAATATGATGATTCGAAATTGAGAAACACTTAAAAAGCTAAATATTTTTGTAGAAACCATTCTTTTTTGATGAAAAAAAGTTCAAAAGAATTTTCATTTGAAGTATAAATCTTTTGTAAAATTCTAAATGTCCTTACTGTCACTTTTGATCAATTTAACAATCCCTTCCTGAATTCAAACATTAACTTGACCCCAAACTTTTAAGCAACAGTGTATTTCAGGCTTTTACACATTGTCTAGTTTAGTGTAATGTTAACAGTTTACCAGTCAAATTAATGAACAGAACATTTGCAAAGTAAGTTTATAAACACAAATATCCTGCTTAAAAAAGGTAGTGCCAATAATTGTACATGAATGCAGATGGCGTGAGAAATGCGATGCGAAACGTTTCATATTCAGAGACACTTCCTATAATAGCAACTAAACCACTTCAGTCAGAGAGTTGGATTTGGCACTGCTTATCACTCGCCTTTGAGGTTATGAAGGCGAAATGTAGACCCACAAAAGGGATGTAAGTATAGAGTGGAGCGCTACAACAAAACAAGAGTGCGCGCAGTGATAGAAATGTCACTGACTACAGTTTTAAGCCTTCGTATATCCCAGAAGTCCCTTTTATAGTGGATTCCATTATCTTAAGTGCATGGCTTCAATCGTATGAATGCAGCTTCAAGTTAATAACTGCCCAGGCAGGCAAATTTACCCTTTATTCACATCTACATACAAACATATACGTTATATGTTCAGTAGTTCAGAATGAATACAAATCATGATCTTGTATTTAAAGATGTTTACATACCTGCAAACCCAATGATTTTGGGCAAAAATGAATGTATCTTCAAATGAAAGGGACTGTTTTCATAAAGTTTTCATAGCATTTTCCTTTCATACTCTGTATGTCTAATACAATGGTGTTTTTTGTTGTTGTTTTCTCAGAACAATTATATTTATAGGACTAGTTGACCCAAAAATGAAAATTACAATTGTCATTAATTACCCAATTATCTTCAGAACACAAATTAAGATATTTTTTATCAAATCTGAGAGCTTTCTGACCCTGCATAGACAGCAACACAACTGACACATTTAAGGAAGTTAGGACATTAAATAGTCCACGTGACATCAGCGGTTCAACCGTAATTTTATGGGTGAATGCGCTTCAAAGACTGAGAAGAAGTTGTCGAAATAAAGTTATTTTTGTGTTCTTTGCTCACAAAAAGTATTCTCGTAGCTTCATAAAATGAAGGTTGAACCACTGATGACACATGGACTATTTCAAGGATGTCCTTACTACCTTTCTGGGCCTTGAACATGTCAGTTGTGTTGCTGTCTATGCAGGGACAGAAATCTCTTGAATTTAATCAAAAATATCTTAATGTATGTTTTAAATGGTGGGTAATTATTGACAGTATTTTCAGTAAAATTATAGCAATTTATAATTTTGATTCATTCTTTTTCTTAAAAAATGGTTTAAAGGCAGAAATAAGTTTTAGAATTTTTTTGTGAAAACTTATATTTGAATTGTAAAGCTGTTTAAATCATTGTTTTTATGGCCATTTTACTATTACTGCAGACATTTGTTTGTTTCGAAACATGTAGTTCTATTTAAAAAAAAAGAAAAAGAAAAAAATCTTCAGAATTATTTAAACTGCTAGGATTCATGAAAATCATAAATTCTTAAGATGTTCCTAAGTACAATTCTTGTTTAAAAAAAAAAGAAAAAGAAAAAGAACACCTCAGGCAGATTACGGAAATAATCATATTTATAATTGTTACACCGCTTAATAGGTCTGGGTGATGTGGGCAAAAAAATTATCATGATAACTTTTTTCATATCAGTCGATATCGATAATTATCATGATAAATGTCAAATCTTTATTTCTTTCAAGTTTAAAGTCAGATTTTTGCTTCAAAGTGAAAGCTGTAGAAACCAGACCATTAATTTTCCTTAACAAAATAAATATCTAACTAGAAAAAATTATTTCTGCATGTTCTAATGAGTTATATTGTTTTAAATTAAGAAACAGGTTTGAGTTGTCTGATAGTGATAATAATAATAATAATAATAATAATATCACTTTTTTGTCTCTTAAAAATGCACATTTGTTAGTAGCTTGAGGATGCAGAGGTATTTTTTTTTCATTATCAATCAGTAACATCTGTAAAAACTGTAGCAACCTCAGTTTTATATGGTTACATTTATTTATTTATTTATTTTTTTAATTAAGCATTGGTCTCCCATAGTAGGAAGCATACATTTTAAATCATGATTAAAACAGTTAAAACCACACATAATGGCACCTCAATACCATGGTAAAAATATAACTACATGTTTTTATAGGTAGCCTATTTGTATGAAAAACGGTAGTCTAAAAACATTCCATATAAATGCACACATTCTATAGCTTAATCACAAACTATAATTATATACCATTACTCCTGTAATAAAATTCAATGTGAATATCCCACATTGCTGCCACAATACCATGGTGCAGTGAGTGTTACTACAGTAAATCCATGGCAGATGATGGCGATGTGTAGACTAAAAAGACTTCTGACTTTCTTGTTGCACACAGCTTTAAACTAGTTTAAATCACAGAGTCATTTGTGTTCGTCCCTGAATTCAAGTGTTTCACACTGGATCTCACAGCGCTGTTTAGTGACGGAGTAAATGCATCTTCTCTAGTGAGCTCGTGCAGCGCGGCTGTTTGAACTTTGGTCCGAGCGATAAACGGTCCGTGTGCGCGATTCAAATGAGTCGCGCTGTTTCGTTCCGCTTTTGGCACTTAAAAATTATATAGAGCATTTATCGAACTCTTCATATCGTTTTATCGAGGAAAATTATAACGTGATAATTATTGTTATCGAATTATCGCCCAGCCCTACTGCTTAATACTTGGAATGGCCCAAAAAAAATGATTCAAACATCTACATACATATTTACGCATCACATTTATGATTGTTTTTAAAAAACATTAATTTCCAGAAATTCTAATACTTCTCAATTTTTTTATTAGAACAATCTTAAAGGGAAAGTTCACCCAAAAATAAGAATTCTGTCATTAATTGCTCACCCTCATGTCGTTCCGAATCCGTAATACCTTCGTTCATCTAACACAAATTAAATCTATCTTTCCTATTAAGAAATGTTTTTGGGAATACAAAATATTCTTAACTTAATTCTTAAATCGGGAAAAAGAAGAAAACAGCAATTAAGAAAACTTGTATTTTTGAACGCTTTAATCTGGCCCAATTCCTGATTTACCCCCTTTTTTTATCAGTCCCGTTTGCAGTCATGGTTTAGCTGAATCATATGAAGTGTCTCCATATGGTTTTGTTGGTACAGTAGGTGGAAAATGGAGAGTCTACATTTATCAAGCTATGAATAGAGTCCTGCAGAAGAAGCTTCTCATAACAGCATGACTCAGTGGAGGCTGCAGTGTATATATGTGTGCGTTTCTCTCATCGCATTAAACCTTTGCCTGCGCATACTTGTTATGCATCCTCATATTTGCAGAATCTGCCTGAACTTGCACTTGTTTTCTATCCGAGTTCTAAAGTCAGAGGTGTTTTCAATTTAGAGAGTGATTCAATGACCAGCTTTAGAGCTCAGATAGAAACTGACCCAGTTCACTCATGTGTCTCGGAGGGCACGTCCTGCTGTTTCACAGCCAAGTCAGTTGTGATCTCCTGATCTCGCGGTCCTTGTCTAGTTCCCTTCTAACAAACCCTTAGGCCTCAATTACTCCCTCCCCTGCCAACTTAGACACAAGCGCCAAGACAGAGCGCAGGTCTTTCTTTCTGAAGTTGGTGTCATTTTTTTTTGACCCAATTACAAAGATTTCCACTAAAACTACCCTCTTTCCAAATGTAGTGAGTTGCATTTTTTAATCTAATATGACAGCTGTGAACTTGGAGAAAATGTTACAAAGGTGGCTTCTCTGTCAAACGAATGTACTTATTACAGAATGTGAGTATCTAAGGAGCAGCGGTTTGTGTAATTAGGAACCAGGGAGGTGCATTTCCGGAAGATTTGAGAGAGGATACCGATAAGGTAGTCTTTAAGGTGGCTTCCCGGACAGATAGGAGATCAGGGCGGCGATGGCGCAGATGTAAGTGATGATGCCGAACACGATCGAAAGGATAGACAGCCACAGAGCCTGGCGAGATGCCGCACTGGCACCCTGGAAATCTCCTTGTGCTGATGCTTTGTTCGTCTGGAGAGAAGAGAAGGTAAACAGTAAGATTAATCATAGTGAATGATGGACGTCCCTCCACTCTCTCGAGGTTGTTTACTGCATGACTGCAGCGATTAGCTTTCGCGTAGGATCGGTCAAAGGCCTACGTATTTTCCGTCATTACACTATCCTCTCTTTTATCCGTTTCTCTTCTCCTTTTAACTTTGATCCCCTCATTTTAGACAACACCTCATGCTCTATTGGAAATCAATCACTGGAGGCTTCTCATTATGACACTAATTAAAGTCTGAATGAAATCCATTGATCAGTCTTGTCAGCTATGTGGGCTGAACATCTGCAGTGGTGCTTCCAGTGAAAACGGGCTTGAAGAGAATAATAAAGTCGCTTTAAGTTGTTAAGTAATCTCAAAACACCTTATGTAGAGGTGGCCAATCGGATTACAGCTTTCCAGAATGAGAAGAAGCTTTTGTTTTGAGTTCTGTATTTGACCATACTTGGCCACACGTCGCGTCATTTCCTTTCCTTTCTTTCCTTGATATACATCAGGCAATCACAGTCTGTGGGTTCGTCTGAGGATGAAACAAAGCTGAATAATTCAAGTACCTTGACCTGTGTTATTCTTACGTGTGCCACTTTGATTTTCTGGTGGCATAATCCTGCAAATCTCAGTGTAATCCTGCCTAAACCCTCAGTTGTAATTCCATAATGTCCACACTAGTGCACTCCCAAATGAGCACTTGTTTTTACTGCTAATCTCTGCCACTGACCTTTTGCCCTTTAGACACAAACCTATTAACAGGTCAAGGGGTTTTCACACCTGAGGAACTTTTTCATAGTTTTAAGAACTATTGGCGGACGTTCCCGCTTTCTGGTGTGCTCGCACAGCAGGAACTAGGAATGTAGTTAGTTCTTGAAACTCCGTTTGGGGGAACTACATTAGCTCTTACTTCAGAGCAGAATCTAAATCAGTTCTGTAGACTAACTTGGAATAGACTAGTGTTGCCAAGTCCGCGATTTTCCCGTGGAATTGTGCTACTTTTTAGGGAGAAGTCCACTTCCAGAACAAAAATTACAGATAATGTCCTCGCCCCCTTGCCATCCAAAATGTTCATGTCTTTCTTTCCTCAGTCGTAAAGAAATGATGTTTTTTTGAAGAATACATTTCAGCATTTTGCTCCATATAGTGGACTTTAATGGAGTTTAAATGCAGTTTAAATGCGGCTTCAAACGATCCCAAATGCGGTCGTAAACGGTGCCAGCCAAGAAAGAAGGGTCTTATTTAGCAAAACATTCAGTTATTTTCATAAAAAACAATAAAATGTATATACTTTTTAATGTCAAACGCTCATCTTGTTTTCCTCAGCATGAACTCTGTTTTTAGCCGTTCAGGACAGTTAGGGTATGTCAAAAAACTCATCTCATTTTCTCCCTCAACTTTAAAATCGCCCAATATCGCTGTTTTCCCTTTTTGGTTAAGGGTGTTTGATCTTCTTTGCATGTTCATTTTGCAAAGACTGGGTCTGTACTTCTGCAGCGATGTAGGATGATTCTGAAATGATTTTTGAAGTTTAGGGAGAAAATATGATTGGAGTTTTTCGACATACCCTGTCCAGACATTGCAAGACAAAACAAGCGTTTGAGATTAAAAAGTACTTAAATTGTATTTTTAAAATGAAAATAACCGATCGCTTCACTAGATAAGACCCTTCTTTCTCAGCTGGGATCGTTTACAACCGCATTTGGGATCGTTTGAAGCCGCATTTAACCTGCATTTTGGAAGTTCAAACTCGGGGCACCATAGCAGTTCATTACATGGAGAAAAATCCTGAGATGTTTTTCTCAAATTTATTTACAACTGAAGAAAGAAAGACGTGAACATCTTGGATGACAAGGGGGTGAGTACATTATCTGTAAATTTTTGTTCTGGAAGTGGAAAAAACGTGATATTTAGCCCCTGGAATACGAATTTTACCAGGGGAACCTAGCCAAAAAAACGTGTATTTTACCCCCCGGAACGCGTTTTTAACCGGGGACCCCCCACTGAAAGGTGATTGGGCTAGTTTTGAGTAGCAGTTGGGTGGGTTTTGTTGTGAAAACCTGGCAACCCACAGATGTCACAGTTACGTCATCTGCAGCCGCTTACGCGTTGTGGTGGCAGAAAAACAAGGTAACAAGTGGAGGGAATTGGGTAAAATCCATGGAATTAGAGAAAAAATGTATTATTTTGACATTGGATGTCAGAATTATAATGCAAATCATTTTTTAATATCTAAACGCAGACATGTAAACGTACAGACTGAATGAAACTGCTATGATTACTTTTAAAGCATAGATTTAGTTTAAACAATTTGACTACATAATATGCACATATGTAGTTCATAGTGGACATATTATATTAGCCCTGCAGCTACAGCATGAAATAGTATTTAAACCAATAGCATTTTACATAACATTTACCCATTTTATCTCACAATTCTGTCTTTTTTTCTTGCAAATGCAAGTTTATATCTCGTAGTTCAGACTTTATAACTTAATCTCAGCAACAGCAAGTTTGTCAAATCTGAGGAAAAAAAAACAGAAGTGTGGAATATAAACTCATGATTCTGAGCCGAGTGGAAAAAGAGAGTGGCGAGTTGATTTTTCTTATCAGAATTATGAGATATAATCTCAGAACTGCAAGAACGAATTTTGAAAAAATCTGGGTATTATATATGAATAAAATACATCGTCAGATTTTAATCCACATCGAATGGTTAAAATCAACAAGTTTTGGGGGCCTGTTGGGTCAAATTGAATTTGAGGTGGTACAAATCAAATCGGAGAGGTACCCCTTGGTTGAAATCACATTCAATTTAGCTTTTCGCGTTTAAAATCGTATTCCAAAGGTGAAGGGGACAGTCCTTCAGATCATTGCAGGGGGGGCTTCAGGACATCACCAAGCCCCACCAAGCCCCACCTTGACACCTTGACCGGGCCTGGTGCATATATAAGATCTATAAAGTTGCAAAAATTAAAATCTCAAACCCAAAGANGAAATCACATTCAATTTAGCTTTTCGCGTTTAAAATCGTATTCCAAAGGTGAAGGGGACAGTCCTTCAGATCATTGCAGGGGGGGCTTCAGGACATCATGGGGGGGCTAAGCCCCACCAAGCCCCACCAAGCCCCACCTTGACACCTTGACCGGGCCTGGTGCATATATAAGATCTATAAAGTTGCAAAAATTAAAATCTCAAACCCAAAGAAACCAAGTATGTAAAACTGCAGACCGGAGATCTCCAGAATGGGGCGGGAACTCCAAAAGTGGGCAGAACCGCCAAAATGGGGCGGAGTCTTGTCGCGCAAAGACTTTCCCCATTGGCTCTGGCTTCAGCCTATTGTTATTGACTTACATTTCAAAACTAAACTTTATAAATTAAACATTGTTTGTAGTTGATTTCAAATAAAATAAACTCTGCTATATAAATAAATATGCTCATTGAGAGCAGAGCCCCAGAGCTTGTGGCCAGTGGTTAATGATATAAAATGGAATCACCCATGAGATCTCCCGCGAGCCGTCCCAGTGAAGTGCAGGGGAAAGGTTTTACTCTGTCGCTTTGTCTTAAGCAACGGGGGCGTCCAGGTTCTTGAAATTTGCAGGGTAGGAGGGGGTAGTGACGCTGGATGTAACTAAAAAGGTCAAATTTTCTGGTGAGATCCAGTTGGGAAGTTACAGAACGGCCCGACGGTCTCATATCGCATAATCTTATTAACTGTTTATCTGCCTCGCTAGCGCCGATCTCGCCGTGCAGTCAATTTCACTGGTTAAGTTTAGGTTAAGGTGTGGGGTAGGTTTAGGGGTAGCATTTGTGTAGCATAGTGTAGGTAATCAACACTGCGAATGACACAACCAATAAAATCTATAAAATCAGCTGTGGGGTGGAGTTTGCGCTGAAGTGCATTGGGGGGAAAATTGTGCATGCGTGACATGTGTCTGTCTGTCAAAGGGAGAAAGCCACACCCTATTTTGGAGCGCCCACCCCGTTTTGGAGTTCCCGCCCCCATTTGGAGATCTCCAGGCTGCAGTTATATACCCCTCAAATAAACGCCTCATTCAAACACGCCCCCACAAATCTGTCATGGTGTGGAAAGATTTGCATCCCAACACCACCCAAATGTATACGCAAAGAAGGAAGGCGTAACTTTTATTCTCACTGTAGTAATGTTTTAGCCGCCACCATGTTGTGGAGACGCTGTGTGTCTTGTTGCGAAAGCAAAGGTCCTTTTTTTGCCTTCCAAATGAGTACACAACTAGAAATCAGTGGTTAAGTAAGAACAGTACAACGCAAATATTCCTGAACCTTGGAGAGTAGCCTACAATGCTGACTGTGCACACTATAAAGTGGGGCAATTCCAACTTTGCAAGGACAGTCTGGCGCTTCTGACTGAAAACTTATTTTCATATTTAAAGAATTTGCTACTGGCTATTCAAACGTGAGTTTTAAGCAGTGTAAAGTAGTGCTTGTTAATTGTCGTTTCTACGATCACAAATGCAGACATGGTGTTATGTTTACACGGCGCAACGCAATGTGTGAAAAGACAGTACGAGTCATTATAATCAATAATTATGTCCTCACTGGATGCAACAAATGCCTCACATAATGGATTTTTATTGTCTTTGTCTCGTCACACGTGGACATCTGATTACATAACTTGCGTTGTCTGCTTAGATATCTATCTGTCTGTCCATATATATGTAGTTTAATCTACATTTGGCTGATAATCTCATTCTGTATAGTCAAAATGTATTTAAAGAAAGTAGATGTGATGTTATAATCAGGCAGTATAGAGCACTGCTGCAGTCTTCTATATAATGGACTTCTGAGTGTATGATTTATGGGTTGTGTCCTCTTTCTTCCTGTCTTTTTCTTGTCCTCTCCATTAGTTGGCATTCCAATCTGTTTTCTCCAATTTATCATCTGCCATTTTTATAATATTTCACTGAAGGACATGAATGACATCAGAATTCTTTATGCTCACAATGGATGCAAGGTTATGAGTAACAGGATAATGATAATAGCACTGTCAGTCAGATTGGAAAAGTCTATTGAGAGATCAGTACAAGTATTTGAGTGTTGCAAATGACTCGTACTTTTGTATTTAAGAAGTATTGATATGCAAACATTGTTGTATAAAAGACTAGAATTATATATCCACAATAAAATGGCAGTGATTGGCAGCAGCGCCTGTACAAACTATACACACATACTGTGCATTGTCCATGCCAATATTTTAGCAGGCATTATTCATGTCCCGTATTTTTGACAACTGAACCAGCGATGCCAACAATTTATGAATGAGTCATTCTTTTCAGCCAGTTCTTTCTTTTCAGTGAATTGGCAGAATGTGTTTGAAAAATGGTCTGAATCGATTCTCATTTGTTCAGATGGCTCTCTCACTGAATCACCTGAAGCATTTTTTCACTCCGTAAATCAAACAGGATATCGGATGTCCATTTTCCACAAGTTGGTATGAATCTCTAAGGTCTTCATGAAATGTCTCCAACTTAAAATTCCTCAGTGGTCGTGTAAAACTACACCCTTTTTACCTTGTCAAAAAACAGCTCTGTTCACAGTGACCTGTTTTAGTGCACGTCTCTTTAAATGATAATGAATTACTGCTCACCCCGCCCCTCTCTTCTGTCTTTTTTTTTTTTTATGTATTTGGTGGCGCATTACCATCAAAAACAAAACTAATCCATTGCGCCCTAAGTGGCTCTGATGTTGGTAGAGAATGAAGACTTTTATGTTCACTTTTACATCCAACTACAAAACACCTGCATTGCTTACAAGATGTTGTTGCTACGACTGCTCAGGCTGAGGCCGGAAATATGCTAATACAGGACAGTCCGTCAGTGGTCGTAAGCGAAGCCTGAGCTATATGATGTCATACTGCTCCAAAAATCAAAACTTCTTGATAATTGAGACTGTTTAGGATTAAAAAAAGAAGTAAATGGATTTTTATCATTGTAGGGTGGTTGTGTCCACACACTGCTAAGACACATTTATATGCAAAGAAGTGTATGTAAAAGTAAATTTTGCATCCGATGTTCCATTTAAAAACACAAGCAGTGCTGAATTAAGTGGATATTCACCTACAAACAACTTAAATGAAAGGCTACTGTTTGAGAGGTAACTTAAAGAAAATTTAGCTACACTGTAAAAAA
>JAHKKF010519334.1:0-20599 GCA_019740295.1 Labeo calbasu | reverse complement strand
ATGGATATTGTGTACTTTCACAATTTAACTGCTTCTAATCAAAATATAAAAATTTTTGCCAATAACCGATAATTCCACCAATCAACTATCGGTGCCGATTAATCGGCAAAACCGATGCATCGGTCGACCTCTACTTAAAATGACACGATCAGTGGGAGTTTTTAGTGAGTAATCAGCTCGGTGAAATTTAAAGTAATTCTCTGTGTCTGTGACCAGTATTTACCAAGCTTTGATGACTGATGATCTGAAAAATTCAAAAAAGCATTGATTTATTTTGGAATAAATTGTGTGTGTATATGTTTCCTGATAGTGGAAGTAATGTTTATTTAACCAAGAAAATGTAACTTGGACATAAATTTAAAATTGATTTAGAAAAAAAAAAAAAACTTTATGGACTTTGCCTCCTCATTTCAGAACACCACCGAAAACCACTGATATGTGTGTGTGTGTACGCAGGTTCATTTCGGGAGCTTGACAGCCTCTAATCACCAGTCACAGTCGCATAGAAAAAAAGGGAGTTAAACATTCAGCTAAATTTTTCACTGTGTGCACAAGAAAGAAAAAACATACAGGTTTATATTAACGTAAGGGTGAATAACTGATGGATAAATGTTCAAAGATAATACATAAGATCAAATACAAAAAAATGTGGTAACATTTTACAATAAAATGTAATTTTATTAACATTGTTTAATGTATTAACTAACATAAATGAACAATGAACAATACATTTATTACACTATTTATTAATCTTTATTAAAAAAAATACAGTTGTTCATTGTTGGTTTATGTTAGTTCACAGTGCATTAACTAATGTTAACAAACACAGCTTGTGATTTTAATTAGGGATGGAACAGTATGAAAATTTCTTATCATGATTATAGTGATTAAAATTATCACGGTTATCAGTATTATCACTGTGTTGTTAAAATGTGATGGAAATATTAAAAAAAGTACTGACACATAAATCATTTCACCAAGTTTTATATTTAAAATCAACGAAAAACAAATAAAATGACTTTTTGTTTGCCAATAACATTACCAGTGATGTCTGGATTTTAAATGACAACATGGCTGACAACAGTTTATCTAATAACATGTTTAAAATGTTTAAATAAAGCTTTGAAAAGGTTTCATAAAATGGTAAACCTCTCATTTCAACCTTTACATAAAGAAAAGGGTTACGTCAAAATGATAACTGATTAATAAATGATTATATGTAACTTATCTGCTCCATAAATAATTCTACATACCTTATCTGAGTTGTTTAAATGTGTAGAATCCACATAAGCTTGTTTTTCGTCAACCAGTCAAAATTTACAGCAGGGCATGCAAATTCAATGTTTTTTTTTTTAATTAATTAATTATTTTTTTTTTTTGGCCAGACAAAAAAAGGTTTTAAAAGGGTGCTGAGGGAAATGAAACCAAATTTTATCATGATTCATCATTCCATCCCTAATTTTAATAATTCATTAGTAAATGTTGAAATTAACATTAAGATTAATAAAAGCTGCAGAAGTATTGTTCTTTCTTAGTTTATTTTAAATAATGTAGTTAACCAATAAACCGTATTGTAAAGTGTAAGCCATTTTTTTTACTCAGACGTCGATATACTATCGTTTAATAAGCAAGGTTTTTTATTGATATTAATAATTTCATTCAGCAAGGATGCATTAAATTTATCAAAAGCCACTAAGTAGACTTTTACAATGTCCCACCCTCCAAAAAACAAAAAAAAAACCTTTTAAAATAAATGTGAATCTTTTGCACTTCATCATTCAATAATCTATAAAAATGTATTAGAAACGCATTAAAATAGAAAAACATTATTTAAAATTGCAATAACATTTCACAATATTTATGTTTTTACTGTATTTATTTTACCTTTTTTACTGTCTTTTGAGCCTTGGTGAGCAAAGAGACTTCTTTAAAAAAAAAAAACTTTGTAAAGATATGTAAAGTCTGCACATACTTTACGATCTTCACAAATCTATTCAAATGTGTTCATTTAACACACAAAATGTGAAAGACTACAAATTAGCTTTTAAAATAGTCAGGACGGGAGACGTGCAGAAATGTTTGGCAAAACGCTTGACACTTTCAAACCTTTATGATTGGAGGGGTTCTCCTTTAAAGGCTTTTAAGTCTTAATCCGGCAAAAAGGCTCCAGCAGAAATTCAAAGGCACGCTGCACATTTGAATATCTCCGCAGCTCGGTACCTGCCCCCTCCAGAGAAGAACAGATAGCGATATCACGTGCTTTACCTTCGCCGCTGAGGTTTTATTGAAGTGAGGGATAGCGTTGTGATGTCACAGACAGTCATCGAGTTAAGATTGAAGGGAATTAGCCGATAGATCAAATCCCTCAACCTCGTGGGAGAAATCACAGCGCTAACTAATCTGCGGCTCAGATTTTCCTGCAGGAAGCAAATTGAGCCTCAACTTGTGATGTGCTGTTAAAAAAAATGTCAGAAATCAAATAGATCCCGTTAATTACATTACACTTAAATGACGTATGCCCCGGCCACACTTAAGTTAATATCTTGTATTATGGATGAAATCCTGCTCATCTGGTTCGAGTAAATGTTTCCAGCAGTCATCACACAGAAAACGCATACGTCGCAGATTATATATGGGTTTAATGTGTCAACAGTATAGTATGGCCCTATACTGACTACTCTGTTTGTTAAGTCTTCCTCTTATTTCAGATCATTATTGTCTTCTATGGTTATGTGGAGCATAGCATAAACAATCAATATTTGCTCTACACTGATCTTAACAATGACAAAGCTGTATGTGAGGGTATATTGACTAAGCCTTTATTCACAAAACAAGAGAAATGCCTAATAAGAGTCCTCGTAATACTTGCTAACTCACGATATTTTGTTTAACAATCACACCACCATTTAAAAGTTTGTAATTTCTTTTTTTTTTGAAGGATCATGTGTCAACTTTGACATCACAAGAATATTAACTTTTTTTTTTCCTGTATTTATGTGTATTTTTAATATATATTTTGTAGCATTTTTGTATTTGTAAAAATAAAAGACTCTTAAAAAACATTTATTTATTTATTTATTTATTTATTTACACTACCATTCAAAGGTTTGGGGTAGGACTTTTTGGGATTTTTTTTTTTTTCATTTTTTTTTAAAACATTAATACCTCTATTAGGCAACAATACATTAAATTGGTCAAAAATGATCCAAAATGTTACAAAAAAATGTTACAAAAGATAATATTTTAAAGAAATGCTTGTCTTTTGAACTTTCTATTAATCAAAGAATCCTGAAAAAAGTATCAGTTTCCACAAAAATTTCTGCAACACCAAATTACCATGTTTAATTATATTTAACTACATAATTACCATATATAGATTTTTGAAGGGTCATATGACAATGAAGACTAGATTAATTGCTGCTGAAAAGTTAACTTTGACGTCACAGGGATAAATTCCATTGCAAACTATATTAAAATTGAAAATACTTAATTTAAATTGTAATAATATTACACAATATTAACATTTTTACTGTATTTGCTATATTTTTAATATATATTTTGGTATCATTTTTGTATTTGTGAAAATAAAAGACTCCTAAAAAAACATTTGTTTACTTACACTACCATTCAAAAGTTTGGGGTACTTTGAACTTTCTATTGATCAAATAATCCTGAAAAAAAAGTATCACAGTTTCCAAAAAAAATTCTGCAACCCCAAATCAGCATTCGGAAGAATCATGTGACACTGAACACTAGATTAACGGCTGCTGAAAAGTCAACTTTTACCATTGTAAACTATATTCAAATAATATTAAATTGTAATAATATTACACAATATTAATATTTTAAAGTATTTACGTATATTTTTTGTATTTTTATTTATTTTTTGTAAACATAACTCCTAAAAAAAATCCTAAAGAAAAGAAAAAAAACATATTTCCAACCCCCATATTTAAAACCTAATTTTCTACATTTTAATAATGAAAAAGCAGTAGCACCAATTTAAATCTTTGAATCAATTGACTTATGTTGATGTCCAAATTATACACTCTACTGAAACATCACAGACAAAGACTGCAAAACTACTCTAATGATGCAGTCTTTAGATAAAAAAAACAACAGAATTATAGTGAAATTCACACAATATTTCCAGCCGAATCATCTCAATTATATTGTGAAAATTTCATATAACACCCAAATCCTCCTGAGGGCAAATATAAGGACACGAAATTCAGATTTCCAGATTTACATATAGTACACCACACAGAGCTGAGAGAAAACTCGTCCCTCTTTCCTCAATCTGTGCATCCCCAGAACACAGCACCGTTACTGCTGACTTAGCTGCGCAGATGCTTTGGAAGAGCGAACGGCATCGGCTCAGGAAAGTGTGTCACGCAAGCATATTTGTTATCGAGAGGGGCAAGCCGAGAGCTATCCTGAACAGACGACAACAAAAAAAAAGGCCCAAGGTGAAGCTGCAGTCAAAACAAGGCCGATGTTTACAGGTTTAAGATGGTAAATGTCATTCGGGAGTCCATTTCAGTGGCTAAAAAAGACTTTTCAAGCAGCAGGTCGCACCTTTCCCCTCGCACCCCGCCCCGCTGGGTTCAATCTGCCCATCTCCGCGGTCACAACACTCTGGAACGAAGGCCTTGCCAGGGAGCAGGTGGGAGGGCATCAACAGACACCGAACATGAGGCAGAGCTTTTACTAAAAGCTCCAGAGGCTCTAGATTTTATTAGAACGCATTTGCACGGAAGCGGTCTTCCTCTCTCTCCTCCTCACAACGCCGACGATCGCTCTCCGTCCGATAAGAGGGGCGAGGCCGCTGAGAAAATGCTGCATCATTCATGGTTGGGTGTCTCCTCGCGTCACGCCATGTGACCCGCTGACACACTCCCATCTCGTTGGGGGTTGGGTATGAAGGCAAGCAGGAGCATGGTAGGAGAACCTGACCAAAGCCTCGTGCCATAGTGACACTCGGCGGATTATGTCTAAATAAAGCCTCGGCACTGCATGAATCACTCTGCTACTGATCCCACTGCTCAATGAGAAAGGAAGAGAGGAAGAGAGAGAGAGAGAGGGAGGGAGTAAGAAAGCAATGTAGAAAAAAAAAAAAAGGCGAGGGAGCGGGAATGTGAAGTGGAGAAGGCGTTCATCACTGGAGTGCCATGGCTTAGCCTAAGAGGCTTGAATAATCAGTGGTTAAGCTGTCAGCCCTTCTCTTGCACCTACCGTGTGCTACAAACTCCTGTGCGCTTTTAATCAAACAAAAACGCTGAGATCCAGCCACGCTGCCAAGACAGCGCTATAAGACAGGCTTCAAAGTCTCTTTAAGACTTATCCTGACATATTATATTCCTTGCAATGCACGGGCACCATACGGCAGACATCTTCTCAAGTCTCAGACGCAAAGTCCAAGTCGAGTTTCAAGCCTTTGAGGTGAAGTGCAAGTCGAGTCTTTTCTGAACAGTTTTCTACTACAGGTTGTTTTTCTAAAGCTGAAGGGCAAGCAATTTTGCTCTTATTTGGAGTCCAAATCAAGTCTTAAATCTCTTTTCAATACAGTCAGTGCAGGTTATTTTAATAAAACTAGTGGAAAAATATTAGATTTTTATTATGTTGTTCAATTTAAAGTCCAAATCAAGCCTTAAGTCTAAGATTGAGGTCTTCTTCAAGAAGAGGCTTCTCTGAACTACAGGTTAGCTTTATAAACAGGGGTGCACATAAGTGTAATAAATAAAAAATGCGTTGTGTAAATGTTAATGCACCTTACCATTTTAGATCGACAAACAAACTATAATACTGTATAAGATTTCTATTCAAACTGAAACCATAAATCTAGGCAACTCAGCAGTTTTTAAGGCACAATGCACAGTGTTGCCAAGTCTGTGGTTTTAGCGGGTTGTTTTTCATGTCTGCGGGTTCAGGCGATCAAAATAATGTGATATTTAGTCCCTGGAATGCTAATTGTACCAGGGGAACCCTGTCAAAAAAATGTGTATTTTATCCCCGGAACAAGTTTTTTTTAAATCAGGGGACCTTCCCTGAAATCCTCCTTTTTGGCTAGTTTTGAGTAGCCAATTGGGCGGGTTTTGTTGTGAAAACCTTATGACATTTCATTTACTGACCCGGCAACGCATATACTTGCTTGCAGGCAACCTGCCAAAATTTTATGTTTAAAAAAATTATGAAAATTCATATTAAAAAAGGGAAATATTAGCATTTTATTTTTTACATTTACTGTAAAATAACTGTATTTTTATTTAACACTCCCTTTGTATTTTAAAATATAATAGTATTATCACATTTATTTTTATGTATTTTATTTTTTTATATAAAAAAAAACCTAAATAAATAACTTTTATAAATAAATAAATAAATAGAGTGCAATAACATTATTATGAATCACTATTTAAAAAAAAATTGGGAGGGGCACACTACACTCTTAAAAAAAAAAAACAAAAAAAAAACTATTTGTTGAATCAAAATCAAATAATTTGTTACCCTGCTGCTTTTATTTCAAGTTCAGTCAACTCAAAAAAGTTTAGTCAACTTGAAATGTTAAGTTGTACTAAGTGACAACTAAAAATTTGGTTTGTTGAACTTAAAAGCTGGGTAAGTTACCCAGCTGCCTTAAAATTTTAAGTTGAATCAACCCAAATACATAAGTTGTCACTTAGTACAACTTAACATTGCAAGTTGACTAAACTTTTTTGAGTTGACTAAACTCAACAGATTATTATAAGTTGACAACAAATTTTTTGGTTTTAACAATGTATGTGCAGTGTGAGGACCAAACCAAATCTCCAGGTGCTCTTATGAGAACCAGGCTGAAAAGCTTATGTGCACCCCTGTTTATAAACCTTGTTGAAGAACAATCAGTTTAATAAATTTTAGGGTGGCAGGATGGCCTGCTATAATAATAACACTAATATTTTTTCCCATTTGTTCTTGTAATTATTTAATAACAACAAGACAACAGTTGTAATAATAAAATAAAAAATTAGTCAAATATTATAAGACTTTATTAAGTTTAATTTAATTAAAAATAATGAAATTTATAATATTTAATAAAATAAAGTCCTACTACTTTAACAATGATTATTAAAATATTGATAATATTATTTTTAATAATAATAATATAATAACAATAATAAATGTTTTGTTTTTTCCTAAAAAGTCAGTAGACCCACAGATCTGTGAATTCAGAAAAGCAATGTTTTCCTAAACTTTTACAAAACATCTCCACTCCATCACTGGAAACGCTAAAAATAAACGTAACATTTAAAAACAATAAAGATTCCTGAAAATATCTAAGAGGGTAAGTCGACAGAAAAAAAATCCATGTTGTTGAGCTCTGGATTTTGTATTTGGAATCAAGTCTCAAGTTGATTCTCTGCATCTAAGTGGAATCTCAAGCCAATTATTTTACGACTCAAGGACAACTTGAGTCCAAGTCTCTGCCATACAGCAACACAGAGAGCAGCACACGGTAACTATGTGCATTCAGTATATAGCTTGGACTCCATGACTGATTAAATTGGATCACTGACAGATTAACAACAGGATGACCTGACTTAATCAAACAGCCAGCCGCATCAGAAGCTTACACGACCCACGTATCTACAAATTCTGACAAGCCTGCAATGTTTCCCTAACCTTTCCCAGAACATCTCCACTACATCACCGGAAACAATAAAAATAGCCGCGCCACCCAGTCAAGCATTAAGAATGCCGGCAGCGGGGGGTCCAGGGCCGGTTCGACTCACTCCTTCCCCAACCCCCCTCAGCTTCCTGGGTCCTGATTGATCTCACGGCCCATCGGCGGGTTAAATTACACTGCAGAGTGGCTTTGCGGAGAGACAAAGGGCCCAGGATTTCACAGGCCATAATTCTTTCCGGGCCTTAACTTTGAAAAGGTGCAGCATTCAATTTCAGCCCTCGGCAACACTTTGCATTCGCTTATGAGTTATGACACAGCCATGACGTTTTTAACTTACTATACGGCCATGCGGAGGAGACCTGCGTACCAATCAGACCGAATGGAGGATGGGAGGGGAAAAAAAAAAAAAAACACACAAACACTCTGTCAGCACAGAGCATCAGTTATAGCGAAATTTAATACAGTAAATAAAAGCGGCTCATCTTCTGGCTGAAGACGAGCTGGCTTCTTTCCACATCCTACTTGCAGAAAGCACTGAAGTAACGTTGAAATGAAATGATTTACATGTACATTCATGTTTGGATCTCAGTCCGAAGTGACATCCAGGCTCCCATAGTTTCCTGGCACGTAGGGAATGGAGAGGAAGCCCAGGGAATGGCAGAGGCCTTTTGATACTGCAACTCTGCCGAACCAGCAACTCGGAAGCCAGGACAGCATGAGATCCGGAGAAAAAAAAAAACAGGCAAAGCACAAAAAGACCAGCTGCTTCGAGATCATGGGCGTCAGCGGAAAAAAAAAAGTCTTGTTAGAGAGAATATAATTGAACTTGTCTGGCAAGTAATAGCTTTTCCTAAAACTTCATGCATCTGTTTCACGCTGATGAAAATATACAGTGAGGTAAATATGCAACTGAAACTAATCTCAAGTGGTTTAGGAGATATAAGTCCTCATCGATGACATTTCCAATTTACTCAGCTTAAGAATCTGCCCATATTTGTAATCATACTACGTGATAAGTCCACAAGCGAACAGCTAAAAAAGGCAGCATGCTAAAATGCAAATCCGGATTGCCTGACAGGAACATTTCAAAACACTCAAGCTGTCAGTGAAACAACTTCGACATCCAAGAACCTACTAGATCTAAAAGTCACAGTTCTTTATAAGTCAAGCATTAAGGCACGTCTTACTTCTCAGGAGGTGCCGCTATTTGTGCAATGGTTTAGAAACAATATAAAATCAGCAATATGAAACTGCTGAGTTGTTTTAGAGTAAACATGAAGGGCAGTTAAAAGTCACTGCGCAAAGTCATTGAACGTCCATCTAAAATGCACAAAGTTATGAGTTTTCTAATAAAAAAAGGGAGGTTGAATGCTTTGATTAACATAAGATACACTGCATCTGAGGACTTTTGATGAAATACACTTTACAAGGATTGATGGGAGATGCTGTAACTGGTAAGGCAGCGTTTTTCATTTTTGCTATTCCGTCTGTTTTAGTTGAGGATCGAACAATCACTCCTCCTTTATTCCGCAGTTGGAAACAGGCCAACAAGGCAGCAAAGGAATAATGGTGTTAATTAAGACACCTGTTCTTCTCTGAATTCACTCACCTAACCGTCGCTTTCAATAACCCTAGGAAAATCTGCTCTACATTTTAAAACTGCTTAATAAAGAGAACATACACAGATGTAAAAAAGAGCAAGCATTGGCAATGTAATGCTGTTAATCAGATTGACTGGAAAAGTCTTAACTATTGGCCAACCGCTAAAGTGCTGGAGACAAGTTCAAGATCTGTCAAACCATGGGCCGGTATTGATGTTTGCATCACTGCAATCTCACGCAGCACCCATTCACACTAAAGCACTGAACTGGATGAAAACCTAAGCAGTTTTTTTGTCTGCTGTGCTCTGTAGATTTAGACCTGAAATATACTCTATGCAAGTATATTAACGCTAATGCTTCTAGCTACTCGATTTCACGCGTCAATGAATTCTGGAATGCAAGTCCAAACTTCTACGGTCAGTTTTCTCCTTCAGGTCAACAAATCGAGTAATAGTTTCTTGTAAGAGAATTTTGTAAACATATCAACAACTCTATTAAAAATGTAATTTAAAGAGCTATATCACCTAAAAAATTAAAAAGCTGTCATTTACTTACCGTCATGATGTTTTAAATCTGCTTGAATTCTATCTGTGAAGAACAAAAGAAGATATTTTGAAGAATACTAGTAACCAAACAGTTTTGGTCACCATTGACTTCCATTGTATGGACACACAAACATTTTTCAAAATATCTTCTTTCATGTTCTACAGTAGAAGTTGAGGAAATGATGACAGAATATTCATATTTGGGGGAATCTTTTTAATAACTCCCTTATTGGATACTATGTTTATTACTGCTAAATTTGTGCAAATATACACTTTACATGTAAAATCTGCAATGGCACATTCAAGTCATGTCGGATAGATCACATTAAGGAAATGAAGGCATTTGAACAGCACAACAAAGTTGTAATTAGGAGTGGAACTTCTTTGAGGCCAGAGTTGGGGGTGTGACAATGAGAAAACACGGTGGACAATGGATGCAACGATTGTAGTTTATGGTAAATTTGTTAAAATGTTATTTTTGTATAAATGTATATATTTACTAAATGTATACATTATTTTTATTTACAATAAAACTACCTAAGCTACATGTAGAAAATACCACAGTTTTGCAAATAATTTTATGAATTACAAATATTTAAAAATTCCGTTCACAACACCTTCATACAGTCAAACCAAAAATTATTCAGACACCATATATGATTTTTATACTTTTTTTTACTAGTGGGTGCAGGACACTATAGTTAATTTATGTGAGGATAGCAAAATAAAGTAAACTGTGAATTCTTCATACAGTGCACTACCAGTAAAACTCATTTAAAAAAAAAAATTTGGGACCAAAATTTTTATTTGACACTTTGACCTGACCATGTTTTGTTACATAACTTTCTAGCAAAGTTACCTAACATTAATTTGTTCTGACACAGTTTAACTCCTTGAGTTCTTGTCATATTGTATTACCATTTTCTAAACTATAGTGTATACACTGTGATAATGTGAGAAATTTTGAAGGTGTATGAATAAATTTTGGATTGACTGTAATTCATGTGTGATTATCAAGAAGAATCTGTTCAGACACAGTTTAACTCGGGGCTCTCATCATATTTATTACCATTTTCTAAACTATAGTAAATAAACTGTGATGATGTGAAAAATGTTGAAGGTGTCTGAATAATGTCTGAATAAAATGTCTGAATAAATTTTGGTTTGACTGTATATTGAATGAAGTTAAAAAAAAAACACCTGATATGCATTCTTCATTTTATAGAAGCAGAGTTAGGAAAAACCTTGCTGTATTTTTTGTGGAAAAGGTACATCGCTATCTTGTTCTGACCAAAGTCATTACCTGACATCGTAATTATGACTTCCCAACTCATAAATACAAACTTCCCAGAAGGAATTGAACACACAGTAATTTCTGTCCAACTAATGCCAACAAACACTGAATGTATAAAAATGCTTCTTCAAACTATAGGTTGGAAAAACAAATAACGCTGCCAAAAACTGAACTAATGTTAGGCTGAGCAAAGCTAAAAGTGCAGTGTTTACACTTTATCAGAAAAATCAGACTACAAATGTGACCCTGGACCACAAAACCAATCTTAAGTAGCACGGGTATATTTGTAGCAATAGCCAAAAATAAATTGTATGTGTCAAAATGATTGATTTTTCTCTTATACTAAATATCATTAGGATATTAAGTAAAGATCAAATTCCATGAAGATATTTTGTAAATTTCTTAGCATAAATATATCAAAACTTAATTTTTGATTAGTATTATGCATTGCTAAGAACTTCATTTGGACAACTTTAAAGGTGATTTTCTCAGTATTTTGATTTTTTTCACCCTCAGATTCAAGATTTTCAAATAGTTGTATCTCGGCCAACTGCCCTATCCTAACAAACCATACATCAATGGAAAGCTTATTTATTAAGCTTTCAGATGATGTATAAATTTCTAGTCCAGGGTCACAAATGGGTCACAAATTTATTTTACATTTTTACATTTTCAACAGAGTCATTTAAAACTTAAAACAATTAAGCATTCATAAGTGTGTGGCCTTGCTGTAAAAACTTTAGAAATTTTCAAAAATACAAGCACTTTCATTGCGTGTTAAGCAGGTTATTAAATGTTTGAATCAACCGTGAATACCTTGTTTGAATAAGTCTTTCCAGTAGTAGTAAAAACCATCTGTAAGTTTCCTTAAAACACCTCAGCATTAAACACTTCTGACACACAGAAAATAAACTGCTGCAGGGGTCAAGGACAACACAGAGAAAGCGTGTGAAGCTAAAGTACACACTCGGTTCGTGGCGCGGAGCATCGGTTTTCTAGCGTATCGGTAGCCGATGGGCATTACACCGTACACAGATAAAGTCTTAGATAGAGGAAGTGGTAAGCACTCTGTGTGAACTGAGTTTGGGCTCGAAAACAGTGACCTCACAGATTCTAATCCCTCATCTCTCTTTGCACGCTTCCCTCTGAGAGGAACTGCCAGAGGGGAAAACTTGAAAGCTAAAGAGAGTAAGGGAGGGTGCGTGAGAAAGCGCGTGTGTGAGAAACAGAGACAAAATGACATGCGAAGAGGAAAGAGTGTAGAGAAGCGGGAAGAAAAAGCACAACAAAGTCACAGTTAGGTGCTGGCTTACCTGCACTCAGTTCACAAGACGGGACGGTGAAGTGAGGATAGTCAAAGGGGTTGTGGGAGGAGGGTCCGGGCGGGTTGATCCAGCCGCTGACGGGTGGTCCGGGAGGGAGGAAGGAAGGATGGAGTGACAGGGAGCAGGGAGACGGGGAGGCCAAAGGGGGGATATGAAGCACTAGTCCTCTGTCTTTCCCTCTTTATCCCTCTGGCACAGAGGCATAGAGGCAGACACCAGTACCTGCAGCCACTCAAATAACAGGAGAGAAAAGAGTGCTCACATCCACACACACTCCAGCACAGGGAGGAAAGAGAGAACGCCCCTCCCACTCCTTCCCGCGACCCAATCGCACGCAGACTTCACTGGCAACGAATGGGAGCGCAGGCAGCCGGTGCCATGCCCTAGCCAATAAGTGCAATTGCTCATATCCAGTTGGAATAATTAGTCCGAGAGCAGAGCGGAGCGGCTTCCCTTCTGAAGGACAGACAAACGGGCGCACTTACCCAATAAGTGTGATTTAAGACCGCAACCGACATTAGAGTAATTAGATTGTGCCGCACTTAACCTAGCAGAATAACGCTGCATGCTCCACTGCAGAACTGGCAGAGGCGTAGGCTACACGGGAAGGGCTTCGGAAAGGTGCAATGATGTTAAGCAGACAGAAATGATGCGTATACGGCAGGAGGAGGAATAGGAACTTTTAACACGGTGAACTATGTGCATGTTTATCATGCAGTGACACTTTCAGGCTTGGAACTGTGCTCCTGATATTCATAAACAGGGTCAGAAACAAAGAAAAAAAACGTTGAACATTGGCCAAAAAACATTATAAATATCTGTTCTTTTTTAAATTATTATTATTATTATTATTTATTTACACCATCTCACATAGTTCCTAATATGCATTTCTGGTTATGTGCATTATCACATACTGTAAAATACTAGGTCATTTTATCTACTTACTAAATACAATTTTTTATATTTACTACCGTTCAAAAGTTTGGGGTACGTTTTTTCATTTTACTTTCTTTTTTTAAATTAATGAATGAATAAATAAATGACATTAGTACTTTTATGCAGCAAGGATGCATGCATTTCATCAAAAGTGAAATTAAAATTGTATGTAATATTACAAAAGCTATCCATTTCAAATAAATGCTGTATTTTTTTTTCAATTTTTTAATAAAGAATATTATATATTTTTATTATTATTATTCATATATATATATATTTTTTTTCTAATAACAATTATAATCATAATTATTATTACATTTCTTGATAAACAAATCAGCATATTAGAATGATATCTGAAGGATCATGTGACACTGAAGACTAGAGTAATGGCTGTTGTAAATGTAGCTTTGACATCACAGGGCAAAAAATTTGAAAATATATTCATATAAAAATGTTATTTTAAACTGCAATAATATTTTACAATATTATAGTTCTGTTTTTCAATATTGAAATTTTCTATTTAATAAAGAAAATTATATTACAGAAATGTATGGTTTCCACAAAAATATTAAAAAGCATAACAATAATAATAAATGTTTCTTTAGAAAAAAATACGCACAAAAAAGACATCTATTTCAAAAAATACTGTTTTTTTTTTTTCAATTTTCTATTTAATAAAGAATATTATATTAAAGAAAAATTCATGGTTTCTACAAAAATATTAAGAAGCAACATAATATTTAAAAAAAATAAAGTAAGCATGTTACAATTATTTTTGAAGGATCATGTGGCACTGAAGAATAGTGTAATGGCTGTTGAAAATTCAGCTTTGACATCACAGGAATTTTTTTTTTTTTAAATATATTCACATAAAAAGGTTATTTTAAACTGCAATTATATCTTAAAATCTTTTTTTAATTGTAATGTTGTTTTAATTGTTTTATGTATTAATATGGTATAGGGATGGCAGTACATTTTTATTTGGCTATTTAAAAAAAAAAAAAAACATGCCACCCTAATACCATTAAAAAAAAAAAAAAAGTCAAGTCTGGGGTGGCAAATATTGTCTATTAATCAAAAAGTTGTTTTCTGACACTTTCTCTGCATAAAACCAAAATCATAGACCCGGAACGGAGCTCATTTCAGAAGACCTTTTTTCCTGTTTTCCAGATCAATACTCTGGCACAGGTCTTGGCTTGAGAAATGATCAATGGTGAACTGTTAGAATGACGAATGAAAAGTACTTCGGTCGGCACTATCCCCTTCACAGCGGGAAGGACCGATGTGGGGACAGAGATGTAATAATGTCCTATTAACAACTGCAAGGAAGGCACCTCTATATACTTTCAGGATGACAAGGTGGTGCTCAAAGTGGCGAAACTTCTCTTAGCACCCGATTCTGCTGACGTCCGAGCGACCGGGCATTATTTCAGGGTCGGGACTCCCGAGCCGTTCTCGGTTTCTCAGAAGAGGACGCACTTCTGCTCAGTGAATCTTGTGCGGCGGTGAAATCGATGCACCTATCGATATCATGCATCATAACATGGGCCGATATGCATAAAGCAAGCAAGCACAAACCTATGATGATTCAGCAGGTGTTCGCACACAGCCCTCCCAGACATCACATACATCAGCGTATGAGTATTTACAAGTGAAGCAGCTTAAGCATGATGGTGAAATGTGCTATAGACTGTGGCACGCTACAGAGCGCAGGGCTTCCTCCAAGAGGACTGGGTGGGAGAGGAGGGCCCATAAAAAATGCATGAGCAACAGGAGGAGATGTCACATCGGATATGTTTCCAGCTGCAGAGATACTGGTGTGTGGAGAGCCGCGAGAGTGAAAGGTACAAGTGAACTCAGGTCTAAGAAGTGAGAAGCGAGGGGAAAAAAGCACTTAACTTCCACCGCTAAACCTGCCAAAACCGTTGCCACGCTGTGCCAGCAATAACAGAGATTTAGACGTAAATCCATTGATGCACAAGAGATTTAATGGCTTATGTATGGCTTGATGCGTAAATATCCACAATCACTATAAAAAAAACTAGTATTTATTCAGCCTGTATATGGAGGTTGTCATCACACTTACTGCCCCAGTGATTTACATTCAGTCTGAGACACAGATCTATTTCATTATAAACGCATTTGCAACAATGGGGTTTTGAGAGCATGGCATACCACTGCCTTAGTCTACAATTTCAGAAAGATATCTCATCAAATATTCATTAATTCTGGAGTACAATCATGCTTTAAATGTCATGCTTAGCGGGGGAGATGGGCACTGCTTAGGCAAGAGGATTTATAACATGTGGCACTTATAAGTGGATGTCATTATACTGGGGTTTGATGTCTTTAAACAGTGACTGACAATGAAAACAAACATGTGTGGGCATCAAACAGAAATAAATAGCGGTTTTGTGGTTTTAAATAAAGCGGAATAATTGGTTATTGACCTGTTACAAGTTTTAAGAATTGCAACAAACCCAAATAAATCCAACCCAGGCTCTTTGGGAAAATTACGTTACATTGGCTCTTGTACGTTTTGCGATACTTTCAAAGAAAAATGTGACCCTGGACCACAAAACCAGTCATAAGGGTCAATTTTTTAAATTTAGATTTACACAACATCTTAAAGCTGAATAAATAAGCTTGCCATTGATGTATGGTTAGGAAAGGACAATATTTGGCAGAGAATCTAGATTTTGAGGGTCCAAAAATATCTAAGTATCGAGAAAAAACAATTGCCTTTAAATTTGTCCAAATTAAGTTCTTAGCAATGCGTATTACTAATCAAAAATTAAGTTTAGATATATTTACGGTAGGAAATTTACAAAAAATCTTCATGGAACACGATGTTCACTTAATATCCTTGTGATTTTTGGCATAAAAGAATAATCAATAATTTTGACCCATACAATGTATTGTTGGCTATTGCTACAAATATATCTGTGCTACTTACAACTGGTTTTGTGGTTTTATGTTTATTTTTGTACATATCACAGCAGTTCTGAAATTAAATGTCTGGAGAGTGGCTCTAAAAGATTAACCAACCACATTTCATGGCAATTCGTACATATTTTACGAGGTGGCTAATTTTAATTTACTTCCAATTTTGGTAAAAAAAAAATCACACAGATTCGAATGAGTGAGGTTGTACGAATTCATATGATTTTTGGTAAATTAGAATTAATGTACCAAAATTGGAAGTAACTTAAAATTAGCCACCTACCCGTAACCCCACCCCTAAACCTACCCATCACTGGGGTCTAGAAAAATCAGTCAAACCAGTCATAAGGGCCAATTTTGTCAAAAATTGACGTATGAAAATTCCATTGATGTATGGTTTGTTAAGATAGGATAATATTTGGCCAAGATACTACTATTTAAAAATATGGATTATGAGGATGCAAAAAAATATCAAAATATTCAAAAAATAAATGAGAATTAATTTACCAAATTTGGAAGTAAATTACAATTAGCCACCTACCTGTAACCCAACCCTAAACCTACCCATCACTGGGGTCTAGACAAATCGTACAAGTGAGGTCGTACTAATTCTTCACCTCGTAAAATACATACAAATTGGTTGTGAGAATGTAAGAGTAACAGTCTATAATGATTAAAGGAACACTCCACTTTTTTTGATAATGGGCTCATTTTCCAACTTCCCTAAAGTTGAACAGTTGAGTTTTACCGTTTTTGAATCCGTTCAGCCGATCTCCGGATCTGGCGGTAACACTTTTAGCATAGCTTAGCATAGATTATTGAATCCGATTAGACCGTTAGCATCTCGCTCAAAAAATGACCAAAGAGTTTCGATATTTTTCCTATATGTAAAACTTGATTCTTCTGTAGTTACATCGTGTACAAAGACGGACGAAAAATTAAAAGTTGCGATTTTGTAGGCAGATATGGCTAGGAACTATACTCTCATTTCAGCATAACAATCAAGGAACTTTGCTGCCATACCATGGGTGCAGCAGGCGCAATGATATTACGCAGCCATCAACTCTGCCGGCTGCAACTCTGCATCTATACAAACTTAGTGCCAGTCAATTTCAGGCACTGCGTAATATCTTTGTTTCTGCTGCACCCATGGTACGGCAGCAAAGTTCCTTGCTTATTACGCTGGAATGAGAGTATAGTTCTTAGCCATATCAGCCTAGAAAATCACAACTTTTCATTTTCCGTCAATCTTAGTACACGATGTAACTACAGAAGAGTCAAGTTTTAAATAGGAAAAACATCGTCATTATATATAGTCATTTTTGAGCAAGATGCTATCGGCCTAATCAGATTCAATGATCTATGCTACGTTATGCTAAAAGTGCTGCCGTCAGACCGGGAGATCGGCTGAATGGATTCGAAAACGGTAAAACTGTTTAACTCTAGGGGAGTTGAAAAATGAGCCTATTTTCAAAAAAAGTGGAGTGTTCCTTTAAAATTAGCATACCACCTACCCTAAACCTAACTGATAGTTTTAACAAAAGCGTTAGATAAAAGCTCATTTGTTGTTGCTTCTACAAGTCTTTGAACTGTTTTATTGTGGCCCGTTTTTCACAGGACTCACTGCACTGTAAGAACAATGCTGTAGCAGGTGAGCTATTGAGCAAGTTTACTTAGTCAAGAAAAGCCATACCAAACATCACAATGTGTTAGTTTACAAGTTCTGCACTATTGTAAATGTTTCATAAGTCATAACACAGCATTCTGAAAGGAACCATGTGAAAATTAGTCTTTAAAATTTAATATTCTGCCCTGTAATTAATTTGTGTGAACAGGAAAAAAAGTTGTTAGTGCTTTACTACTAGTAGTGGTCATTTCAGCTGAAACTGTAGTGAACTGCATGTATAGATTTTTGGAGTTTTGCAAATGTTCCAAAGAACCTATGTTAAATCACAAAAAAGACCAATTGCAATACAGTTTGATGCTCATTGGTTTTTGTTTCATTTGACAAAAGTGATGCGAGATGATCAGATGTTTGGGATCTGAAATACTAAAACTAAAACTTGCAGTTTTAGTATAAATTACAGTATGCTTTTAGCACAATCAGTTATCTCAAACGATGAAGGAAATTTGATTCCTAATGATATGACTCTTTTAATGCTTTATTTCAACACATTTTCATGGTCTGTAAAAATATTTATGGCTCATAAATCATCTCAGTTAACATCCACCGGCACATAAGCGAGGTATAAAATTCATTTCGGACCCTGCTCGTATGGTTTAGTAACCTTGACAGCCTGTAGATTGCGATGACTATAATTTCATTGTTAGTGCAACAAATACGCCAATATTTTGCTCAATATAATTTTGAGTAATGAGGGCTATCATATTTCCATAGCCATTCTTGTGACATCTCATTTAAGCTGCATCTCATTGACAGTTTTGGCAGCTTCATATGCAAAGACGAGAGCACAAGATAGTAAATGAAGCAGCAGCATAAACCACCTCCATAAAACCAACAGCGCTCGGCAGCACAGCATCTTCATTTCAGTGACTCACAAAGACAGCATAAACACAGCACGTCTAACAGACATGGCTTTGCCTCCGCTACCAATGTAATTAAAGCCAACATCTTGTCCCGCTCTCGTATCATTACCGTCCGTAGACCATTTGGATGCGCTTTGTTATTACTTACTTGCTGCTAAATATAGATTTCCTGTGCCAGCGCTAGAGATTGCAGTCAGCTGCAGATTGTTCCCCGTGTTTGCAGTCACAAAGACTTACGTGAATACTATATCACTCGACAGGGGTGCAACAAGCTCTTTTGGATCTGTTTTTCGGGGGTCAGTATAAAAAAAAGCTGATTACAAAGAGTAGAAAATAAAGGCTTATATTTAGTATACTGCAGTGCTGTATTAACCTTTATGCTTACATACTAGAAGTAAAAGCATGATTTTTTTTTAATTAGCAATTTTTCACATTTTAGAATAATAGTAAAGCAAAAGTATGAAAAAGCACAAGAATTAGTGATCTGCAAATCAAACAGCACCATGAGGTGCTGCTTTTCCCTTAGTATCCAATCAAATGCATTAAAAAAAGTTAGTTTTGTTAAAAAAAATAAATAAAACTCACATGTAGGCACAGTATATATTTATCCATAAAACTCAGTTTAAGCTTGACCCTGTAGATCAAAAAGTCAGAGCCATGACTCACAAGAAACATTAATTTAATCTAGTTTTTTGTTTGTTTGTTTTTTCTCTCCAAACTGTGGAAGATAGTTGTCATATTTTAATCAAGTGAATTTCTTATGTTTACTTTTCACTTCAGTCATATACTTTAAAGTCTATGGAAAGGCTATTAAAGAAAAGACGATTACACATCGCCCAGAACCACTTAAGATAGATAGATAGAAATGGACATTGACATTAATACATAATGAGGAGAAAATACTTGTATATTTTGGATGAACCTTATGAGAGAGATAAAGAAAAGAAATGTACAGTAGGTGCTTTAGAAAGGCCTACTGGCGTTATTGTTACATTCGCTTGTCAACAAAGCTACAAATACACTGCGTGTTTTACAGAGGCAGCATAAACGTATTTACAGAATCCACGGCCGCGAGAAACAGTAAATCAGTTGCGACTGTAGATTTGAAAAGAAGAAAAAAAGACGCTTGCTTATTATTTTGACAGAGCTGCTGTAGTTCGGCGGCGAATTGACCCAATAGAAGGAGTTTGGGCAAATATTATATATGTATACGTTCCTCATTTTCTGCTGATTCTTAAGATTAAAATATACATTTTACCTGATATCCATAGATGTTTTGCTGCGAACCCGCTTCCTTCTGGATTACGTAACTTCACCGTCAAGTGTTTACTGATTGGTCCAAAATGAAAATATCCCAGCTAACCTTCAGACTTTCCGTAGCCCGTCAACTTTACGTTTTCCAAAATTTCCATACTAAATGAACGAATCTACAAATAGGAAACCCAAATTAAAGGCAACATAAAGACTGAAGGGAAGGAGAAAACAATAATTAAAAAAAAAATAACACAGGGTGTATCCATTAGCATTGCTTTATATTTAACCACCGACGTCATGTCAACCGTTGAGAAAAAAAATACTAAAATGTATTTAAAATACATTTATTTCATGCTAAGTACTCTACAAATACATTTACATATTATGTACTTAGGCTAATAAAAAATACCCTGCAATTATACTTTAGTATACTAAACTGGTATATTTAATTAAAGTCTGCTAAATTGGAATAACTAATTTCGTACTTA
>JAHKKF010519333.1:6405-20371 GCA_019740295.1 Labeo calbasu | reverse complement strand
TTTTATTTTATTTTATTTTATTTTATTTTGTGTAAACCATGATACAGTAATATTATAAAGACACAAATATTTTATTTTATATAATTTTATTTTGTTTTATTTTATTTTATTTTATTTTATTTTATTTTGTGGAAACCATGATACCTTAATATCATAAAGACACAAATATTTTATTTTATTTTATTTTGTGTAAACCATGATACAGTAATATCATAAAGACACAAATTTTTAAATGTAATTATTTTATTTTATTTTAATATTTTATTTTGTGTGTTAATGCAGTCTGCTTTTAACATCATTATTCCATTATCTATTTGAGGAAGCACACCAACAGTTTGCAGAACACAATAGAAAACAAACAGGAACAATATCCTTTCCTGTTATTCCAGAGTGAAGTGTTGTCTGTAATGCTGTAAAACATTATTTTGGTTCCAATTTTTCATGACACCAAAGCGAAACATTTTCACATTTATACTATGTCCTGCTCTTTTACAAGTGGACGAGTCTACTTGCAGCGACCACATTTAAACCGATACGTCATGAGTTTGAAACTGATTTGTGAGTCTTTTTGAGTTATTTATTAAAAGAACTAGCTCATAAGCACTTCTTGTTAATCAGAGTTGTTTAAACTCATCTAAACCTTTGAATAAGAACTTATGGAAGCTTGTATCTATAATGGAATAAAATAAATAAATTAATCAATCATTAAATAAATGTAATTGTGACTTTTTAACTTACATTTCGGAATTTCTTTCTCACAATTCCGAGTTTACATCTCATGATTCTGAGTTTATATCTTGCAGTTTTTTTTTCAGCCATGGAAAAATAAGACTTATTTGAGGTTCCACTGCGCTTCCATAAGAGTAAATGCACAAAAAAAAAAATTGCACATGCAGGTCCCTAAGTCATTGTCAGCCAAACCAGATGCAAGCAGAGCTGCGAAAACTGGCTGAACGCTTGAGTGGAGTGGTTTGTCCCAGAGACAGTGGAGCACAGAGGCAGTCATTAGTCTTTCAGCGAGTGTGTAGACGTTACCGACCGGCAAGTCAAACGCTTGTGTCAGCACTGTCTGCCTCTCCCTGTGGACAGACACTTTGATTGGACATACTGAACGCATGAGATGGCACTGGAAACATGATTATACCCTCTTATTGTATGTAACAGAGAGAATTAGTTCCAGGTTTTATTCAGTGTTGTCTTTGATTTATCATCCACTGGAATTGGATCTCAAATATTCCATATTTGAAAATATAGTAATATAATTGGGAACCTCAATCCCTGTCATGCGAGATGTGTGTGAAATACAGCCTCTCATAAACTGAGAGAGAAATGAACCGATCAATCTTATTTATGGGTTCTCGCTCCTCAGACAGAGTGACGATAATTCTCTCAGACTGATCAATCCCATAGCTGCAGCACGAGCTGATCTCATGGATTTTTTGGGTTACGGTAAAAGGTCCCTGTATTTAAGAACGAATCATTTAAGTAAATGATTCACTTCAGTGTGCTGACTCATTTTCAGATGTCTCTTGCTTTTTAGACCTGTTGAAGATTTCCTGTTTAGATTCTTGTTTGTGAACTTTGTGGATCTGCTGATTGGCTGAATGAGAAGAAGCATGTAAACCATTCGGTTTACCCTGTGAGTTAATCTTGTTCACGAGATGATAGAGGAGATGGGAGAATAATGATTGTGTGAAAGTAATTGACGACACTACAATTAAGAAGACAACTGAAGCATTACTGACCGGTTTTTGTTGAGTAGCACACTGAATCAGTTTAGTGACTCACTCATACCACACTGAATCTGTGAGTGACTCACTCTTACCACACAAAATCAGTTGAGTGACTCATAACACCCTGAATCAGATGAGTGACTCACTTATACCACACTGAATCAGTTGAGTGATTCACTCATACCACACTGAATCAGTTGAGTGATTCACTCATACCACACTGAATCAGTTGAGTGATTCACTCATGACACCCTGAATCAGCTGAGTGACTCATAACACCCTGAATCAGATGACTGACTCACTTATACCAAACTGAATCAGATGAGTGACTCACTCATACCACACTGAATCAGTTGAGCGATTCACTCATACCACACTGAATCAGTTGAGTGATTCACTCATAACACCCTGAATCAGATGATTGATTCACTCATACCACACTGAATCAGTTGAGTGATTCACTCATGACACCCTGAATCAGTTGAGTGACTCATAACACCCTGAATCAGTTGAGTGACTCACTTATACCAAACTAAATCAGATGAGTGACTCACTTATACCAAACTGAATCAGATGAGTGACTCACTCATACCACACTGAATCAGTTGAGTGACTCACTCATACCACACTGATTCAGTTGAGTGACTCACACATAATGCACTAAATCGGTTTAGTGACTCACTTGTAACACACTGAATCAGATGAGTGACCCACTCATAATGCACTAATCAGTTGAGTGACTCACTCATAACGCACTGAATCAGTTGAGTGACTCACTCATAATGCACTGAATCAGTTGAGTGACTTGCTCATACCACATTGAATCTGTGAGTGACTCACTCTTACCACACTGAATCAGTTGAGTGACTCAGTAATAACACTCTGAATTAGTTAAGTGACTCACTCATAACACATTGAATCAGCTGAGTGACTCACTCCTAACAACTGAATCAGTTGAGTAACTCATTCATACCACAGTGAATTAGTTGAGTGACTCACTTATATCACACTGAATCAGTTAAGTGACTCACTCATAACACACTGAGTCAGTGAGTGACTCACTCATACCAAACTGAATCAGTTGAGTGACTCACTCATAACACACAAAAGATAACCATTACCACCTACTAATCTGCTGAAAAGGGTAGCTGAATGAATCAAATTCAGGCATCAATTTGGTGTCTCGCACATTTGGTGTCTGCAGATTTTGATCAAAGTAATATTACAGTGACCAAAGACTCGTTATGTTCAGTGATTTTAACTAAACCATTATAGACAGAGCCACTGTGTTTTGCTAGTTTGAAAGGCTACTTCACAGAGCGTGCTTTGAAGGGTTGCCATATCCACTTAATATAAGCAATGCTTATTAAGCAGCTTTGGGTTGTTGTATAGGTTCGACTCATAAAGCGATCCAGTTTATGGAGTTATTAAAAGTATGCAGGTCGTGATATTTTGGCTTATTTCCAAGGTAAAACGTTTAGTTTATTATGGCCTTGTTCTTATTTGATGAGGTTTTTTTCTAGCAAGATCTGGCAACACTGAGTCAATCTGGTTGTAGAATGTGGTTGTCACTCTCGTAAATGACTGTCAGAGGTCCTTAAGTATGAACAATAGTTATAGCGATATTTGCATCAGCAAACATGGGTACTAACAGTCAAATCCTTAGTGTCAGAGAACAGGATCTTTATTACGTCACACTGCACTGACACGTTGTTATTCTAAGACACATTCTTGTATAAGACTATGTTTAACACAGAGTATATATTTTGTTGTACAAGCCTTCCGTTATAGTGATGTGGTGTAAGGGAGACAAATGACATCTATCTCCACTCCTCTTCTCACAGCTGGATCTGTGTCAGTTTGATCGCTACTCTTTCGTTTAGCCACTTTTTCCTCCCCGTCCAATTTTTCCAGTTTCCATCTACTCACTCTCTCTTTCTGTTTCTGACTCACTTTTACTGTTTCCCTCCAGTCTAAACAAACATGTAAAAAATTAGTCTTCCCCCTTGTATCCTTTGATACGATCATGCTAGCATTTAATCCAGTCATCGTCTGCTAATGGTCTACATTATTCCAACTCAACATATTTCTTTTCACATCTAATCTCCATCTCAAGTTGATGTCAGCTGTATTTACTTGTGTTGGCCATCATCCTGGGTGGCAGCGGTGTGAATTACAGCGCCTTGTGACAGATGAAATACACACTGTATTTCACTGTTGCACTATTTTTATTTGTTATGCTAATTGAGCCGTTTAAATGCTTAAATTACTCCAGCAATGTGTTTTCGCATACCGTGGATGACGTTGTTATAGTAAAGCCAATTTACAAGTTTGCACAATCTCTTCTGTATGTGTGTTTTCCCATTCGCCCGGAGATCGAGTCACGATTGAGCTAGCGTTCTGGCCTCGTTTTTGCCGCGTATTTATAAATATCTCTGAGAGGATCCAGATGGCCATCAGGGTGGGCTTTGCAAGTTCACCCATTTCATGTGTCAGTACTGTAACAGTTGTGCCATACCCACTCCCTTTGTTTCTTAAACAGCTCTTTGACTTCAAGGGTCCTCAGTTGAAGTTAACATCTTAAATATTCTAGCAGGCTGTTATGTTATGGCTGAGTGAATTGAAGTCAGCAGCATAAGCAGCAAAGTCTTTTACCTCATGATGGATTGTGTCCATATACTGCATTATTCTAATGAAGAGGACTTGTGCGTCTGTTAGTGTGTGTGCTTGTGTTTGTTTGTGTGTTGCATATACACTGCGGTGTTAAATGGAGTGTAAAAGCATTATTCTTAAAGCAGGGTGTGGTTAGAGGTTGCATTTATCTGTCTTTCCTAAGAAACCCTGCACAATCCCCTCAGAGACAAAAAATTAATTTAGTGAACTAGATTAATTATCTGAAGAAAATGCGAGTGGTGCAACACTCATCAGCACAAGGCCGGGGTGTTCTGAGTGGTTGATATGATGTTTTTGGTGCCCTGTTAGTGGTTGCTATGTGGTTACTAAGGTGTTCTGAGATATGACTTACACCTCTCCTCAACTAGGCATGTGATTTGAGGTTTTATTCATATCTGGAAAAGATTTTATGTAGCCAGTGTTTGTTTTCTTCTTCTAACCTATGTTTTTAATGGGATCACATTTGAAATTGTGTACTGTATGTTTGGGAATATGACAAACAACCTTCAGGACCAAATGCTCTTCTATCTTAGTCTGATGTATGTAATGATTCTTCTTGATTACAAATATAAAATATAATTAAGTAATATAATCTAAATTATATAACTAATTAAAATAATCAAAAATATATAGTTAAAATATCAGTTTAGATTACTGACACTTCATGTGTGCTAACAAGCGAATATATATATATATTCAGGCATTTCATAGAGTGGGCTTAAAACAACCCACCCTTTTACAGCAGATTTAGTTCACAACAAAACTGACATTCGTGACCTAAATTTTTATTTGTAATAAAATTCTGCATTAGTATCTTTTAGCGTCATCAGTCACGCATGCACTTAAGCTCTGAGGATCTCCTGTTCTTGGCTCATTTTGAGTCAGAGTTCAGAATTCACTGAATTGATGACTGGAAACTTGCTGTGACCAGATCATGTGAATCAGTGAGTTATGTATTGAAAACTCACTCTAACTGGTTCATTTGAATCAGTGAGTTGTTTAGAGGCTCGCTCTGACTGAATCATGTGAATCAGTGAGTAATTTACTGAAAACTCGCTCTGACCATTTACATTTTACATTTATTAATTTAACAGACGCTTTTATCCAAAGTGAATTACAAGTGGGGAAAACATCAAGCGATTCATCCTAAAAAGGCATATTGACATAGGAAGTGCTCATAATACCATATATCAGGCATTGTTCAGATAAGTACAAACCATGATCAGATCGTGTGCATCAGTGAGTTATTTACTGAAAACTCACTCTGAATGGTTCATATGAATCAGTGAGTTGTTTACTGGAGACTCGCTCTGGCCGGATAATGTGAATTAGTGAGTTGTTTACTGGAGACTCGTTCTGACTGGATAATGTGAATCAGTGAGTAATTTACTTGCTCTGACAGGATCATGTGAATCATCGAGTTGTTTATGGGAAACTCGCTCTGACTGAATCATGTGATTCAGTGAGTTACTTACGGGACACTCACTCTGACCGGATCATGTGAATCAGTGAGTTGTTAACTGGAGACTCGCTCTGACCGAATCATGTGAATCAGGGAGTTGCTTACTGCATGCTCACTCTGACCAGTAATGTGAATCAGTGAGTTGTTTACTGGAAACTCGCTTTGACTGGATCATGTGAATCAGTGAGTTGTTTACTGGAGACTCACTCTGACTGGATAATGTGAATCAGCGAGTAATTTACTGAAAACGTGCTCTGACTGGATCATGTGAATCATTGAGTTATTTACGAGCAACTCACTCTAACTGGATCATGTGATTCAGTAAGTTGCTTACAGGAGACTCGCTTTGACCGGATCATGTGAATCAGTGAGTTGTTTACTGGAGACTCGCTCTGAACGGTTCATGTGAGTCAGTGAGTTGTTTACTGGAGACTCGCTCTGACTAGATAATGTGAATCAGTGAGTAATTTACTTGCTCTGACCGGATCATGTGAATTATCGAGTTGTTTACGGAAAAATCGCTCTAACTAGATCATGTGATTCAGTAAGTTGCTAACGGGAGACTCGCTCTGACCAGATCATGTAATTCAGTGAGTTGTTTACTGGAGACTCACAACTGGAGACTCGCTCTGACCAGATCATTTGAATAAGTGAGTTGTTGACTCAAGAACAGCTACAGTTCACTCAGTCTAATTCGAGAATGAATCGTTCAGTGTGATTTGTGAACTGATTTAACTGGTACATTAAATAGAATCAACTGATGAATCGAATACTGCTATCGCATCTCAGAGGTGACAATTTCTCCAGTTTAAAAGAACAGTGAACGACATGTTTGTAACAAATGTAGTGGAGTAAAAAGTACAGTATTATGCTTTGGAATATAGTGAAGTAAAAGTTTATCAAAATAAAAATATGTTGAAGTAAAGATACTTGAAAAATGTAGTGGCGTACCATAACATAAATGAAAAAATACTCACGGTTACTCATGTCTGATTGTGGTTACTTTTGTCTCTGCAGTTCCAAAGAACGATCAGCGAGTGGTGGATAAAGCCAAAATGGCAGTGAAATCATCAGGCTTACAGCGCTCCAGTTCGGATGCTGGAAAAGATCGTGGTGAGCACCGAAAACCCCCCTCCGGACTTGTCCGTCCCTCTGCTGGCACAGTAAATTCCTTTGGTTACAAGAAAAACGTTCCAACTACCGGCACTGCAACTGTGCTAACAACTAGCGGAAACACTGTCTCCGGAGACTCTGCGATTGTGAACAAAACTCCTAAAACCTCTGGTATCCCAGTGAAACCCTCTGCAGGTGGAGTAGGTGGAGTAGGTGGAGGACGAAAGACCAGTCTTGATGTATCGAACTGTGATCAAGGTTTTATGGCTCCAAATGCACGCAACAACATCCAGTATCGTAGTCTCCCGAGACCTGCTAAGTCCAGCACCTTAAGTCTGACAGGAGGGCGTCCAGGTGTTCGTCCCGTCAGCAGTAACATGGACGCTGGTCTGCAGGGCCTAAAAACAGTCCCCGCCCCTTCCCGACTGAAGGAGCCAGGCAGTGTGAAGAGCTCCCATCGGGCCAGTACGGGAGGGTGCGGTCCTGTCAACCAGACAGACCGTGAGAAGGAGAAGGCCAAAGCCAAAGCAGTGGCGTCTGATTCTGAGTGCGGCGGAAGCGGCCCGCTGAAGAACGGCACGTTGACACCAACACAGGGTGCGCTGGAGCCTCCTTCCAAACTACTGGGGCTTCGGCAGCCATCTAGCTTGGGGAAATATTCAGAGCTGCCCTCTCCCAACTCTCAGAGGTAAGATAAAGCTCCTCCACATAGCTGTTTATTAAACCTCACTTCTGATTGAAAAATAACTTGAAGTTGACTAGAAATCTTGCAAAATGAGACTTTCATTTATACCAAAATAAATGATTACATACAATGTCAATGCAAAGACGCGAATAGACACAAATTGGCAGCAAACGATTGCTGTACCAAAAACTAATTTAATGTGCACACACCAAAAGTGAATAAAATTTTTTGTGTGAGGAGATTACATACAAAGTCACTGCAAAGATGCAAATAGATGCGAATTTGCGCAGGGCGATGCAAATTACGTGAATTTGTCTAAAACGATTGCTGCATCAAAAACAAATTTCATGTGCACACACCAAAAGCAAATTTAATTATTCATGCGAGTAGATTACGTACAAAGTCAATGCAGATTTTCGCCTGGCAACGCGAATGACATGAATTTGGTGATGAAATTGTGCGATGTACGACTCAATCGTGTCTTCCACGCAGGTCGAAATTACACGATAATTACACAATAAAATTATACGATAATGTTATTCATGTGAGTGACACAAGAAACATCCCATGAGTAATCTAGAGCGAAAACATGATACAAGTGTTCGCTTCGCCTTTGGCCATATTTATGAGTATTTATCTGACAATTATTTTCAGTACTAACTGACATTTCTATGCCTGAGTGTCTAATTTTGACCAATCTCCATATCATGGCATTCACAGGCCCTCCAGTGCCAGATCTCTGCCTAAACCTGCTCATCTGGACAAGGTCAGTTCCAACAGCCTTGACTGTGGGATAGTCGACGTGGAAGACCAGCTTCCTCCCAAAGTGCCGCCCTTCTCCAAATTACAAGATCTGTCAGGAATTAGCAGCACAAGCTGTCTGACGCCCAGTCCTGCTCCCATCCTCAACGTCAACTCCTCTGAGTGTTTCTCCAGCGCAACCGTGGGCCGAGGGGGCAGCGCTGGCGGTTCTCCCTCGCTCTACCCCCGCCTCTCTGGGCTGCACCGTAGCATGGAGTCCTTGTCTCTACAGATGAGTGTGTCTCCAGCAGGGGGCAGCATGACGGAGCCCAGGCCCAGACATGAGGACAGAGGGACGGATGGTGGCTGGTCAACCGGAAGTAGGGTCTCACTCACGCTCACGACAGACAGGTGAGGTTTCTTCGGTCAATAATACACCTCCTATCTATGTTCACTTAATCTGATAACATGAGCTGTGCTAGTCTACCCCTAAACACCATACATTTGAAAACACACACATTTCAGATTTGGAGGAAAATGGACCAAAAATGTTAATGGCTCATGTTTCACTCAGTGTTGTAATTAAAATGTAACAAATTAAAAGGATTAAAAGGAACAAATATAATATAATATAATATAATATAATATAATATAATATAATATAATATATTAATTTATTAATTTATTAATTTATTTTAGAGGGGAAAATAGAAATCCAGAAACTAGGAATTAATTACTTTTCCATTTAAAAATTAGGAAAATATATATTTTAAAAAAAAAATTACAGTATTACAGTCTGTCCTTAAAAACTAACATCATTTTTTTAAATAATTTTTTTAAAGTATAATCCATATGTATTTTTCTTAGCATTCATCTTGCTTTTTTGTTTCCTTTATTTAGTTCATAGAACATTAGAAACAAACATTATGACTATTATGAATCCATCATTTCATTATATTAATACTATATTACAATTAATATAATAAATAGTTTTATAATCACACATTTTTTATATATAATAGTATAATAATTATAATATATATTTCTTATTATATTATATTATGTTATATTATGTATATATTATACTATATTATACCATATTATATTATATTATTTTGTTTTAGAGGGGAAATAAAAAAAAGGGAACTGTGACTTATGATAAAACATGTTATAAAATTAATTTATTAAAAATGCAATTTAATTAATAATTATCAATTAATATGAGTATAATACAATAATATAAATTTATATAACAATATAATATAATAATAGCAATTAAAATGTATTATTTTACAATTAATAGAAATATGTTAATATAATTAAATGTATATTATATTATATTTCAAGATATTGAGTCAAAAAACAAAACAAATATGTTTTATTAATTCATCTATATCACCAAAAAAAAAAAAAAAGAAAAGAAAAGATCAGTAACTGAGGTCATTTCCTGTCTCTAGCCTAAAACAGCAGCCCTCCCATGTAAATGACCAAAACTAATATATTCTGTGGCCTGTTCAAAGCAGCAGCTCATCACTGGGTGTGCCAGTGGAAACATCTAAAAGCAGCTCGCTCTTCCTGTTATACCGAGGTTATTTTCACCACAAGGTTCATGCAGTTCTCTGCCACATACGGCCTCTCTGTTTTTATGTGGCTTCCTTTATAAAAGCCACCAACTAATTTTGTTAACGCTTGCTTAGTCAGATTAAAACCGGACAATAGCTCACGGCCTTAATCTTGCTCATTATTTCTACTGGGCTGCAGTGTAGGCTGCCACAGAGCTGAAGGGCTAATAAGGGTCACGAGCCAGGAAATCTCTCATTTGTTTAATTCATATTGACTCTAATAATGTTTCAATTTAGCAGCTCATCTCCCTCAACCACAGCTCTGATGTATAGCTCTCTTCATTCATTTCTTCACTTCAGAAGTTATTAAAGACTCGACTATATCTGTTGAACAGAATTGCGTCTAGAAGAGTTTGATGTATTCCTCATTAAAGTCTCAATCACAGTGTGTCTCACTGGTTGTTAGCACACTGAAATAAGGTTGCTGGATGTTCTAAGTAGTTGTCAATAGGTTTGTATGTGTTGCTCGACCACTGTTACATGCTTGAAGCAGTTAAGACATTGCTGTGTGGTTGCTAGTGTTCTGAGTGGTTGTTAGCATGTGGTTGTAATATTTGGACTGTATTAAAGAATAAAATACTATAATATATTTGCAGATATTTAGCAAACATGCTAACTTCACATATGTGTTTCTCCAAAAAAACAAAGCTACAACCAGTTATTCTGCTTTGAAATGTGCAATCCGCATCAGAATGTTTTTGTTTTGTTCTGTAACTCCACCCATTAATGGTTTAACCAATAGTGTTTCGACATCCCAGGTTGCCAGTTTGTGAAAAATGCAGCGTGCTATAGCTATGGAAGCCAGCAAAAGAACTGGGACACGTGAACCGATCTCATCCAGGGTTGCCAGGTTTTCCAAACAAAACCCGCCCAATAGCTACCCCTGGTACAGAATGCATTCCAGAGGCTAAATATAACATTATCAGGGTCGCTTCAACTCGCGGACATGAAAAACATCTGCGGCAACAGTGTTAACGTAGCCCAATTCTACGGGAAAACCGTGGACTTGGCAACACTGTTCTGAACTTCTTTACTAGTTATAGCACAAAATAAACATGAATGAACATCAGAAGGTGTTTTGTTTCAACCGCAGAAAGACGTCAGCACAATTTTTCACGTTCAAGTCTACCGTCGTTAATCTACTCTTCTGTCTGGTTTGTTTGTCAAACAAAAATGGCAGATTCGGCGTCACGATTGGCCTGTTAGTCAAACTCCCTGTAAAGCGCTTATTCTTGTTTGCGTGTCCTCAATCTGGCAACCCGCATGAGTGTCGAGTCTGAGGAGAAACAATTCTCTCCAATGTTTTGAATTTTGGCTGCAGTACACATTTCAACCACTAGCTGTCAGTGTTACATACTGCACTTTTAAATGTAAATCTATGCCGTTTTATGCCCTCAGCATAATAATCTCCCCTCAGCAGTGTTTTTCCACGAAATTGGTCTACTTTTGACCCCAGGTTGAACCGACCCCAATATGTGATATTTAGCCACTAGAATGCGAATTTTACCAGGGGAGCCCTGCCAGAAAACCTGTATTTTAACCCAAGAATGCAATTTTTACTGGGGGGACCCCCCTTGAAACCCTAGCTTTTTTGGGCTAGTTTTCAGTAACAATTGGCAGTTAATAAGCAATTGATTAAAATAAAAACATGTAATCATAATTTGAACTATATTTCAGAAACTGATTTTTACAACAATAAATTGTGGAAAACAATTTACCAAAAATAGTTTTCATGAAATTGCCTGTACATTAAATGATTTTACGTATTATAACAGGTTAAAAAAAAAGAAAGAAATAAAGAAAAAGAGATCTCTATTTATTCTGCAGGCAGTAGGCTAGTTTTTTGGGCCAGTTTTGAGTAGCAATTGGGAGGCTTTTGTTGTGAAAACCTGGCAACCCTTCCCCTCAGTGATTATCAAACTCATTCTTACCTTACACACTGAATTTTAATATTTAGCGTAAAGGGCTTCTTGATTTTCCAGAGAGCCACATTACTGCACATTTGCACTCGATTCACATCCAGCCAAAAATCAAAGCAGAACAATTGCCTATTATGTTAACACTGTGATTATATCTCTGCTAATAATCCCTCTGACTGAACTACTAATTGCTCATTTTGCTTTACAAATTACTGTGGACTATTTTTAGAGTCTGATCTCTTCATTTCCATGCATAAGTGTCCTGTCATTTGAATAATGCTCTATTTCTCACTTTCTCATTTCTCTCTCTTTTTTTCTTTCAGCTCACAAAGGGACAGAAATACTCTTCCAAAGAAAGGCTTAAGGTACTTATCATTTCATTTCACCTCTGCTGCTTCATGATAGTGCTCCTCTTAATGGGGCAAACGGTTTGATCTGGTGTAGTAAATCCATGAACTAACATCACACTCTCATGTACCATCAGTCAGCACATCTCCTCGCAGGCTGAGGAGGACAGCAAAGAGAGACGTCACTCACACACCATAGTGAGCCTGACTGAGACCAGCAGTCCGCCGCAGTTCCCTTCACCCATACTGACAGGAAAAACACCACTGACGAGCATCAGTAAGTGACTGAACACTTCAGAGTCACAACTCTGATGATTGAGCGGTTCTGGAACATTGTTAGGATGCATAAAGTATTATTAATTTCTGTGAAAATATAGTTATCAGTTTGCTGTAGCAATATGGTTTCTTTTCAAATTTTTTTAACCAAAAATATGCTAAAGAATGTATATTTTAAAGATGTTTTTTTTAATATATTTCTAGGTGAAACAGAATTAATGACTCTTTGTTCATACAAAATAATAATAATGATAAAATACTTGTAATTTTTTTTGTATAAACGTAAATATACTTTTACAAAGTAAAAAAAAAAAAAAATATATATATATATATATATATATGCTTAAAAACTTTTAGAACTCCGTTCATTTTCATAATCATGAGTAAAGCAAAATTTATGGGTACTTATGCTTATGAATAAATTCTGAAAAATTGTATTCATATATATATATATATAAACGTCTGCTAAATAATATATAATTAACATACATCACACACACACACACACACACACACACAGATGAAGTATTATTAATTTTTTAAGAATTTGAACGCTGTAAAATATGGTTTCTTTTAATTTCTTGTGGTTACTTACACTCTTTTGAACCAAAAATATTTGAAAAATATATATTTTATAAACGGAATTAATCAACATTTAGAACACATTAAATTGTGATATATATTTGAGTGAAACATAATTATTGGATTTATAACAGTAAATTATGAAGGACTTTATTAAAAAATAAATAAATAAATAAATAAATAATAAAAAAAAAATACTTGAATTATAAATATTTCTAAGGTTTTTTTTTTTTTTTTTTCATTTTTGGAAAATACTTATCCTTAATATATATTAGATAGCATTAAACGACATGTAGAATGCATTTAAGTTCCATAAATTTAAATGTATTTCTGAGTTAAATAAAATTAATTTTAAAAAATAATGTGCCCGAATAGTGAATCCCTATTCGAAAAGGCATAGAAAATGGATAACTCTTTCAACGGAGCCACTAAAAGGACATGGTTAGCAGTGTTGCCAAGTCTGCAGTTTACCCGCAAAATTGGGCTACTTTAACACTGTTGCTGCGGGTTGTTTTTCATGTCTGCGGGTTGAAGTTTCCCCAATAACGTGATATTTAGCCCCTGAAATGTGAATTTTACTGGAGGAACTCTGTCGAAAAGCATGTATTTTACCCCTGGAAACCCGCCTCGAAACGCAATTAGGCTAGTTTTGTTGTGAAAACCTGGCAACCCTGATGGTTAGCCTGTTACATTACAGTACATAAAATACAGCATTTTTTTCTTTTCTTTTTTTTGAAAAAGATTTTTTTTTTAATATATATATATATATATATATATATATATATTTTTTTTTTTTTTTTTTTTTTTTTTTTT
>JAHKKF010519331.1:0-15333 GCA_019740295.1 Labeo calbasu | reverse complement strand
TGTACTAAATTACAACTGTGTAATTGCGAATATATTTAAATACATTACATACAAGTTTCAGTACAAATGACATTAAAGAATATTATAGTTTACCATTAATCATTAATATTACTTTAACCATATTTCGAAGACAACAGAAGTAATTATGAATTTACATATATGACCCTGGACCACAAAACCAGTCTTAAGTAGCACAGGTATATTTGTAGCAATAGTCAAAAATACATTGTATGAGTCAAAATTGTCAATTTTTCTTTTATGCCAAAAATCATTAGGATATTAAGTAAAGATTATGTGCCATGAAGATATTTAGTAAATGTTATACCTGAAATATATTAAAACTCAATTTTTAATTTTTGCATTGCTAAGAATTTTTTTTTTTTTTTGCACCCATAGATTCCAGATTTTTTTCAAATAGCTGTATCTCGGCCAAATATTGTCCTGTCCTAACAAACCATACATCAATGAAAAGCTTATTTATTCAATTTTTATTTTTAAAAATGGACCCTTATGACTAGTTTTGTGGTCCAGGGTCACATATAAATATGTAGAAATGTACTCTTGAGTTCAGATAATTGCATTTAATATTTATTTAAACTAGTACATTTTCATAATCACAAATAATTTTGCAATTACTGTAAGTGTCCAAAAATATTCCATTCAGTTCACAATTAAAGGGATAGTTCACCCAAAAATGAAACTTCTGTCATTAATTACTAATTTTACACAGATTTTTATTTTTGGGTGAACTATTCCTTTACGTATATTATTTCTGTGAAAAGTAGACAAAAGTATGCAGAAGTGTGCTTGTTTTTCACAAGGGCATTATTAGGCAAGCACAGGTCAAAATCTGCTGATTCACAGGAAATGTGGTGTGACTGTATTTAGGGCTGTAATAAGGTACTTATTCAGTGTTGTAACAGGTACACAAAACCCCTGTAGGAGGTTTTAGAGCAGAAAGTTAAACTTTATCAAACAATTTTATAAGCAGTATAATTTACTTAAATATGACAGTGTCACAAATCCAGTCATAAAGGTCAACTGTTTGAAATTGATCAAAATGAATAACATAAACGAATAAATATGCTTTCCATTAACGTATGGTTTGTTAGAATAGGACAATATTTGTTTGAGATACAACTATTTGAAAATCTGGAATCTGAGGGTGCAAAAAAAAAAAAAAGAAAGAAAGAAAGAAAATATTGAGAAAATCGCCTTTAAAGTTGTCCAAATGAAGTTGTTAGCAATGCATATTACTAATCAGAAATTAAATTTTTATATATTTACGATAGGAAATGTACAAAATATCTTCATGGAACACGATCTTTACTTAATATCTTAATGATTTTTGGCATTAAAGAAAAATAGAAAATTTTGATCTATACAGTGTATTGTTGGCTATTGCTACAAATATACCCGTGCTACTAACAACTGTTTTTTTGGTCCAGGGTCATAAGTAAATGTTTTCTTTATTCTAATTTATTAGATTCTGAAAATTGTTTGTTTCTGAATTATCAAGTTAAGCAAAGTGAGATAGAAATTCAGACTTTTTTTTTATTATTTAAGGTCAACTGTTGGGACAAAAGATTCGTTAATTTTAGTTTCATGCAGTTACTGTGGCTTTTTTTTTTTAAATCTTCTGTTGTGTTTTTGTTTACACTCCATATGCATGCTTTGCTTCCTATTTTCCTTCATCCTCATGAAATCATCTTTCCGTCTCTCTATGATTTCCATTCTTTTTGTTCTCTATTTGTTGTCCATAATTTCATCTCTTCTGTTGCTTCATCTGTGGTTGATCTGTTGTCTGTCCCTGTCCACTCTCAGACAGAGAATCCAATTTACAAGAGCCCTATTAATAAATTCAAGAACCCAAACTATGGACGTAAAGCTGTGGCTCTATAAGTTTGTATACCTCTCCTCTTTCTGCATGGCCTTTTTCCTGTGTGTGTGTGTTTGTACCTGATTACAATTCACAATTCTCTGTTTTTTCCATTTTTGTATATCATTTATAAAATATCATAATTAAATTTAAATGCCTTTAGAATGCCTTTAAATCACTAATCGACAATGCTGTGTCATATTTAATGAGCATTTGACTTTATAATTTGTTTTTCTTCACTGGATATTAATGTTTATCAAAATTCTGTTATTAAATATGAGTGGTATAGGCTAGCTGCATGTTTTTTTGTTTTGATTTGTTTTTTTTGTTTGTTTGTTTTTTTGTACGTTTTTATAACCTTTTTAATCCAACGTTTACTGCACTTGGGGTGTAAATTCATTTAGATGACATGCTGACATGCTGTAGCAAGTTTTGTGCTACATATTTGGTGTTTTTTTTTTGTTTGTTTTGTTTTTTCTAAAAAATCTGATTTGTGTGTGTTTCACAGGGAGAGAACCCCATCTACAAGAGTGCCGTCACAACTGTGATCAACCCCAAATATGAAGGCAAATAATGGACATGGGTATCACACAAATGAATGTTTTGGAAGGGATAGGTTTGCAGATATCTTTAGTTATCCTTTAAATTGTTCATTTTCCCAATGTATGTCATTCTTTTAGAACAGTATTGTAGCTCTGTAGTAGTATTTTATGAAGGACTGGCTGCCTCTCGTCCCTTGCAAACATGTACAGTTTGTATAGTCTTTTTATTTACATCCGTTTCTCTTTTAAACCCTGTGTACATTCACACATCTGCCCTTTTCAAACAGAACTGATATTTGTGCCTTTGCATAGTGTTTTACTTTAAGCTGCAGTGCAAATGGATCCTTGAACCATTCAGAAATTGCAAAAACATTTAAAAACATCATATACATTTTTGTTAATATTCCATCATGTTCTTTCTGCATTTAAACTTTGTCATCAGTCATATGTTGGCATAAGGAAACTATGTGACCGGTGTATATGTGATTTTTTTTTTTTTTTTTGGGCTGATGTAAGTTTGGGTTTGATATGTTAATAATCTATGCATATTCACTTACTGTCAGACACATCTTGCATTTCATGCCAAAAATGTCTTTGTTTCTTTGTTTTTAGTGCAGCTTATTTCCCACTTATTGTTGCTCTTAGGAAATCATTAATGCACGTGTCTTGTGTTTAGCTGAAAATGTCTGTGTATTTTATACGTTGTGAAGGACTGTTTGTTGAATTATTATGTGGCTCTTGATGAGTATCAGTGTATTCAGGTGATATCCTGTAGTTTGTAGACAAATGTCCTTAAACTGCTCATTAGAAATGGGCAGACTTATTGATACCTACAGATTTCAAATATGTTTTCAGGTAGTGTTTTAAATGAAAAAAAAGGACATTGTAAGTTGCATATTTGAAGTCAAACATAAAGCTCTTTGTTGTTAAGACAATTATCTGGAAAAACTGAAGAATTAGTGTAGTTTTGTGTTTAAATGTTCATATCATATACGCAAAGGTACAACAACCCTTTATTTTTACTTATTTTAATTGAACATAAGCAGACTGAATCATTTTCATTTTTACAGGAATGCTTGACAAAATAATAAATGTGACCCTGGACCAAAAAACAGTCATAAGTAGCACGGGTACATTTGTAGCAATAGCCAACAATACACTGTATGGGTCAAAATTATTAATTTTTCTATTATGTCAAAAATTATTAGGATATTAAGTAAAGCTCATGTTCCTTGAAGATATTTGTAAATTTCTCACCGTAAATATATCAAAACTTAATTTTTGATTAGTAATATGCATTGCATATGTATGATGTATGAATCTCATAATTTCAGAAAATTGATACTTATGACTGGTTTTGTGGTCCAGGGTCACAAATATCAAGCTGAAGGATGACAAACAGATGGCCTGCCACAACACCCAGTCTACCAGCTTGACTTTCTTTTTTTTTTTTTTAAGTGCCTTTTTCTGGTTTTCTCAATATTGCAATTTTGAATTTATTTATTAAAACAAAATCTAAAAGACTGTGATCATGTCTTTTTTTCAAGCTTTGTAGACATCAAAAAGGTTTGTGTGATACTGATAGATGTGCTTATAACAATATCAATAATCATAATCTTTGTGACGTTTAAATAAACGAAAATGTCACTTAACTGCTTATTATTATTATCTAATATAACTTAAGAATAGCATACTACACCATTTTTGCTCTATGAAACTTGTGTTTAGTACATTGTGAATAGAACAGCAGGATGACCTACAAGTATTTAGAGTCCAATTTCAATTTCACTCTAAATACAGAACATTATTTCCCACGTGACCAGATTTGCATTTCCCAGTGTTATGAATGTATCTGAAGAAATATCAGTTGTTTATTAACAATTGATATCTCTTTCTTGACTCACTGTTTGACTGGATTACCTGTACTGGACTGGATTAAGTTGACGTTTTTGATTAAACATGTTAAATATCCATATTCCATACTGTATGTCGTTTTACATATAAATATTAAAGTACGTAGTATAGGCCTACAAGTACTCCATTTTGAGTTTAAATTAAGTGCAGAAACAGATATTAACCAACAGAGGGCAGCAGAAGATAATAATTACAGTTGTCTAAGACAAACCCCAATTGTAAACTAGAGAGGGAGAGAGAGAACACGATCCATTAGTTAAACACCATTGACTCTGAAAGTATCAGTGAGAGTGCACTTATTGTACCACTACACGATTTATTCAAACACTGACTATGACCACAGAACAATGACTGACATTCACAACACACACTTGTGTTTCAGGCTGTTCTCTATTCATTCACAGATCACACTGGCAGGACCTTTCACCAGATCAGGCCCATGTGGTCACGTGGAAACCACATGACTGGAAACTGATTAGCTTTATATTAGAGACAGCCTGTTACTAATTGTACTGATCTTTAATGAACAAGCAGGGGCATGTCAGCAAGTTACTTTTTAATATATTAATGGTTTGCTTGTTTTTTTCCTACCCATGCACACTGATAACACTACCTCTGTATATTACTTTTTTTTTTTTTTGATATACAGATTACAGTTTTTTTTCCTACCCATGCAAGCAAAATGAAGTTGTGCGGTTCAGCTGATGGCAAACTCACGTGTAGAGGACAAGTGCCTCACATGACTCCGCTGCAACAACAACCACATATTTACCATTCATCTCACTGAGTAATTGATTTCATCTTTGCTATTTTATGATCCATTTGTTTGTGTAGTAGTGATTCATATACTAACAATTGAAATAAATTATGATTATGGCTATCGTGAGGGTAATGCACGTCTGACTCAAGTCAAGATGTTCTTAGGTCCAGCTGTTGATGGTTCTTACTAAGGATTTATTTAGGGGGAAAATCTGTAAGTGTCACTGAGCTCATTGGTGTGAGGAAGCAAGAGATTGGATCGCCCTAATAATATACCTCATTCAAATATATCTAATCTCTCAAAGAACTGCAAAGGAAGTCCTAACTGATATCTAGATGCTTGCCACAAGGCTTTAACCTTCCTGTCTGGAAGCATCTTTCTTCCCCATGGATAACTATTCACTGCATTATGTTGACTAAAGGAACTTTCCTTTGTTTGCATGTGTGTTACACTTGTCACTTTCCCAATAGTTCCACAGATACAACAAATGAAAGAAAGTATCATTTTAAATAAGTAGCCCTTTATTGAGTGTTTTTAGCAGCAACATATTGCTTTCACAAAATTAAACCTTTACAAATCTCACGTAATCCTTGACTAGCGTTAGCTGGGATAGCAAATAAAGACTTTCTAACACTTTTAGATCATTTTGAGATTGTCAGTAATGCCCTTAAAGTGCAAATGCCCATTTCCTCGTTATTTTGAACCAAGTCGGTCTCTTGAAATCAAGTTGAAAGAAAGTTTTCTGAAGGAAACTAGGAAGATTCTATGTAACTAAATGAATAGTTTAAAGTTTAACATTTAACCATGTAATGGATGGACTCTGAACACAGACAACCAGCTAAAGAGCTTTTGTAGAAAACAATACATAAATCAACCCAAATAAACATAGTTCAGACACCTAGGAAACACCAGCTTACTGGTGACGTACAGTGACAATAATGCATCTCTTTCATGTGATAAATATTATGCTATATGTCATGTAGTTTTTTTGTTTTTTGTTTTTTTTATTACAACGGCATGATACAGCTCTGCAAGAAGCAACGTTACGCACCGGATGTGTCTCAGAACCGAAGATACTGCTTTTGACATGCTAAAATTGTGAGTGTTGCATCAATCATATGTGGGGTTAGGCTTAAGATTCTGTTTATTTGTCCATTAATGTCAAATCTCATTCCTGTAGGGCCTCAATCCTGCAGTTTATTTCTAACCTACTCCAGTACACCTGTCCAGAACTTCCTAGTAAACCTGAAGACTATTAGATGGTTTAGGTGTGTTCAGTTAGGTTTACCACTGACTTGCCCCAGAATTGCAGTATACAGCAAGTCAACATACTAGGTCAGAGGTGTCCAATTCTGCTTCTGGAGGGCTACATTTCAGCAGAGTTTAGCACCAACCCAAATAAAATACATCTGAACAAGTTAATCAAGGCCTTTGGGATCACTAGAAGCTTCTTGGCAGGTGTGTAGTACAGGACAGTGGTCTTCCAGGAGCAGAGTTTGACACCCCTAAGTTGCCCCAGAGTTTCAGTAAGCAGGAGACCAGTGTTTCCCAAGCCTGTTTGAGGAGGCACAGTACACATTTTTAGACTCTTTCTAATCAGACAGATCTGATTCAGGTCATCAGCTCATTAGTACAGACTCCTAGACCTGAAATGAATGGGTCGGATAAGATAGACGTCAAAAATGCATACTGCTGATGAGCCTCCAGGAACAAGGTAGGGAAACACTGCAGTAGACAGCAAGTCAACTCACTAGGTCAGGGCTTTCCAGTCCTGCTCCTTCCAGCAGACTTTAGCTCCAACCCAAATTAAACACATATGAACAAGCTTATCAAGGTCTTTAGAAACTTGGAAGGAGTTAAACTCTGCAGGAGCAAAGTTTGACACCCTGGAGTTGCCCCAGAGTAGGTGGGAGACCAGTGTTTCCCAAGCCTGGTAGCAGTACATCATTAGTAGATACTCCAAGATTTGGAATTGATGGGTCAGATAAGGGAGACATCCAAAATGTATACTGCCTCCAGGAACAGGGTAGGGTAGGTTGTGCAACTTCAGTCCTGGATGGCCACTGTCTTGCAGAGTTTAGCTCCAACACTAATCAAACACACCTGAACAAGCTATCAATGTCTTCAAGATCACTAGAAAGCTACAGGCAGGTATGTTTGATTAGGTTGGAGCTAAACTCTGCAGGACAGTGGCCATGCAGGACCGAAGTTGCCCAGTCCCTGGGGTAGAGAAACACTGCAGTAGACAACAAGTCAACTAACTAGATCAGGGGAGTCCAATCCTGCTCCCAGTGGGCTACCTTCCAGTAAAGTTTAACTCCAGACTGAATTAAACGCATCTGAACAAGCTTATCAAGACCTTTAGTATCATTAGAAATACTTGGCAGGTGTGTTGGAGCTAAATTCTGCCAAACATTGCCCCAGAGTTTCAGTAAGCAGGAGACCAGTGTTTCCCAAGCAAGTTCATAGAGACACAGTACACATTTTCAAACTTTTCCTAATTAAAGACATCCCAATGAAATCAGCTTGTTACGGGTCAGATAATGTAAACATCCAAAATGTGTACTGTTGGTGTGCCTCCAGAAACAGGGTTGGGAAACACTGCAGCAGACAACAAATTGACTCACAAAGTCAGGGGTGACCTATCCTGCACCTGAAGGGTGAAGCTTAGATTCAGCCTATTAATAGATACTCCAAGACTCCAAGAAATTGATGGGTCAAACAAGGGAGACATCCAAAATGTATACTGTGAGCGAGTCTCCAGGAACAGGATAGGGAAACACTGCAGTAAACAGCAAGAGAACTAACTAGATCAGGGGTGTTCAATCCTGCTCTCAAATGGCCTCCTTTTAGTAAAGTTTAAATCCAACCTGAAATAAACACAACAAGCTCAAGATCAAGGTCTTTAGCATCACTAGAAAATTCCTGGCAGGTATGTTGGAGCTAAACTCTGCAGAACAGTTATCCTCCAGGAACAGGGTTTGACACCCCTGAATTGGCCCCAGAGTTTATCAGTAGGCAGGAGACCAGTGTTTCCCAAACAAGTTAATGGAGACACAGTACACATTTTTGAACTCTTCCTAATCAAACACACCTGATTCAACTCATCAGCTCACTGGTAGAGACTCCTAGATCTAAAATGGAGGGGGCAGAAAAAGAAGACATCCAAAATGTGTACTATCGGTGTGCCTCCAGAAACAGCGTTGGGAATCACTGCAGTAGACAGCGAATTGATTGACTAGGTCAGGGATGACTTAGTACAGGGGTGGCGAACGTCGGTCCTGGAAAGCCGCAACCCTGCACAGTTTTGCTTCAACCCTAATCAAACACACCTTAATACGCTAATCAAGGTCTGAAGGGTTACTAGAAAGCAACAGGCAGGTGAGTTTTAATTAGGGTTGGAGCTGAACTCTGCAGAGCTGCGGCTCTCCAGGACCGGAGTTCGCACCCCTGACTTAGTATCATCTGCACCCGGAGCAGGGGTGTCCAAACTCAGTCCTGGAGGGCCACTGTCCTGCAGAGTTTAGCTCTAACCCTAATTAAACACACCTGAATCAGCTAATCAAGGTCTTACTAGGCATACTAGAAACTTTCAAACAGGTGTGTTGATGCAAGTTGGAGCTAAACTCTGCAGGACACTAGCCCTCCAGAACACTCCTTTTGGACCCCCACTGACCTGGAGAGTCCTGTAGAGTTAAGCCCCAAACTGAATTAAACATCTGAACAAGCTAATCAAAGTATTTAGGATTACTGCAAACTTCTGTGAGTTGCTCCAGAATGTCAGTAAGTCAATGTTTACCATGCCTGTTTGTGGAGACAGTACACATTTTCAAACTCTTCGTAATCAAACACATCTGAATCAAATCAGCTTGTTAGTAGTGAATCCTAGACTTCAAATGGATGGGTCAAATAAAGCAGACATCCAAAATGTGTACTGTTCGTGTGCCTCCAGAACGAGGTTGGGAAACACTGCAGTAGATGACAAGTTGACTCACTAGATCAGGGTGAACTTTCCTGACCCTGGAGATCCACTGTCCTGCAAAGTTTAGATTCAACCTGAATTAAACACATCTGAACAGGCTCATCAAGTTCTTTAGGATTACTAGAAACTTCTGGGCAGGTGTGTTGGAGCTAAACTCTACATAACAGTGATCCTCCAGGAGCAGGGTCTGACACCCATAAGTTGCCCCAGAATTTTAGATAAGGGAGATATCCAAACTGTATACTGTTAGTGTGCCTCAAGGCACAAGGTTGGAAAACACTGCAGTAGACATTGAACTGATTCATTAGGTCACAGGTGTCCATTCCTACTCCTAGAGGGCCACTGTCTTGCAGAGTTTAGCTCCAACCCAAATAAAACACATCTGAACCAACCAATCAACAACAGTCAAGTTTACTAGAAACTTTCAGTCAGGTGTGTTGAAGATAAACTCTGCATGAGTAGCCTTCCAGGAGAAGGACTGAGCACTCCTGCACTAGGTCTTGAGACACATCCACCTTGTTGCGTCTCATCAGGCAGTCGAAGGAATGCGAAAAGTATAAACATCTGTTTTTCAGAGGTCGACACCTCTGGCGTCCCCAACCTGTCCCCTCAGTAGAAAGCAGGTATGGTGTGTTCGATTACACAGCGTCTGCAGTGCTGTCGGACCAGTCGAAGTGCCTCAGGTGGCACCTCGCACTCTTGTACGTTTAGTAACTGCAACTCGGGGCATCCCGCCGCTAGCGCCATGAGCCCTCTCCCTGTCAAACTCTCACAGCCCCTCAGACTCAGCCTTCGTAGCCCTTCACAAAAGCGTGCTAACGCTTCTAGCCCAGCGTCCGACACCAGCGGGCAGCGACCAACATCTATAGACCGCAATCGGGGGCAGTTGCGAGCTAAGTGGCTCAAACCCTGGTCCGTTAGCCCCTCGCATCCCCTCGCATTCAGGTAGCGGAGCCGCGGACAGTAGCGCGCTACATAACGCAGTCCAACGTCTGTTATGCGCATACAATGCGCCACGCTCAGATAGCGTAGGCGGCCCTCCAGGCGAGCAACCTCACGTAAGCCAAAGTCTCCGATCAGAGGGCAGTCGCTTAGGCTAAGCTCACGTAACGCGGTGCAGTGCAGTGCTAGCTGTCGCATGGCCTCGTCTGTTAGGCGGCTGCAACGCCGCAAGTAGAGGTGTGTGAGACGCGGACAATGAAATGCAATGGTCCTCAAGCCTTCGTCCTCCAGTGATACGCAGTCTGTCATGTCCAGGTATCGCAGGCCGATCTGCTGTCCATGTAGAGGTGTGAGCTGTAGAGACGCCTCCTCCGTCAGGCTGATACAGGTCACTTTAGGACAGCCTTAGGGAGAGGGAGGGGATATTGTCATTATTACATTTTATGACTAGAAAAGTTAAGTTCATTAGGACAAACTTTGAATATCGGGTTGTTTGGTCTGATTTTGTCCACATAACTGTTTTGACCTTTCAAGACGGGAACGTTATTTACTATTCCTGTCTTATATAAAAATCATCAGACCATTTCTTGTTTTTTTTTAAGATGTCCTTAAACATACATATGAGCACCAGTTCCTGTTGTTTTGATCCTTTTTCAAGCAATAAATCAAAATCCTGCATTGCAACTGTGCAGATCGCTGAGAAAAAGGAAATGTCACATGGGAAACAGGAAAAGAGTCAAATAAAACTACTTTAAAATTCTGAAATTTAGAGTCTGCATCAGGTTTTTAAATTGAGGCGAATGAATGAAATACAGTGAATTTAGGCCAAATAAAATAGGAGAAAACAGAGAAAAATAATAAAGAAACCTCATATGGAACAAAACCCAGGCAGTTTCTGTTTTTGCTCCTATTACAGTTATACCACCTGCTTTTAAAAGTAAATGTAACCACAAGAAATGTAGGATACTTTTGCAACAAAGGGTGTATTACTTGTGGAAAGCAGGACGCATGCTGTGCCCTCTGCATGATGAATAACTGCACAGTGTGTGACTCGTACGATGAACTGAGCAGACGGACTCTTACTCTTCGGTTGAGGTTAGCAGTCCATCTTTCAAAAGCGAGCAGGCCTCACCTTCCCCCAGAGAAAGACTGAAAGACTGGCAGCGATTCCTAGATCCCATAATGTTTTTCCCAGCCTTCCCAGAAAAAACTTCACCACTATGAATTACTCCCTGAATAAATCCACAACCAAACATGGTATTCTGATGCATAATGGCAGCTAATTCATCACAAGAGCTCTTGAAAATAATCAAGACATAACATGTTTTACTCGTTGACCACATAATGGATGTGCCATGCAAATACATACGTTTTGCAGCCCACCTGTGGTGCAACACTTAGAATTTTAAAAATCTTAAAAATATTGTCAAATCTACAACAATGCATGGTTTAGTAGTATATCTCACCTCAAGACATATGAGATTTATTGAAAATAAACTATGTACTGCAATTAAATGTTAGATATTTCACCCCAAAATCAAAATATAGTTCCATGGATTTTGTTTACGAGGTGCCATTTTCTCATTTCAGTTTTCACCCAGATTCTCATTCCCGTAATGTAAATTCCCTGCCAAAAAGCCAAAGTTCCCAATACCCCAAATTGTCCTAAAATAGGCTTCATTTTCTAGCAAAATATATTTTCTATGAGATTCACCCAAAAAAATATTTAGAGTTAATGTTTCACCCCAAAATCTAAGGACAAAAACAAATATAAATTGCTTTTGTTTTTTATTCATTGTAACATTTTTTTTTTTCACATTTTTTCACATTTTTCCCAAATTCTCGTTACTGTAAATTCCGTGCTGAAAAGCGAAAGTTCCCACAACCCCGTTTCAAACCCATAATATAATGGAATATAAACTGCATTTTTTTTTTTTTTTTACTTTTTTCTTTTTTTTTACTAATTCAAGAGAATTTCATTTTCATTTTCTTGTAAAATATAATTTCTAATTTGAATGATATTCAACCAAAAAATATTCAGAGGTCATTTAAAATCTAAGGACAAAAACAAATATAAATTACATTTTTTTATTGACTGTGCCATTTTTTTTTTATTCACTGTATTCCATTTATCCTTTTTTCCTAAATTCTCATTAACCTAATGTAAATTCCATGCTGAAAAGCCAAAGTTCCCACAATCCCTTATTAATATAATGTAATATAAATAGCTTTTTTTTTTTTACTGTTTTTTTTTTTTTTTTTTTTTTTTTACTAATTAATAAGAATTACATACTTTAATTGTCATCAAATACATATATATATAGGCTTCATTTTCTTGTANTTCTCATTAACCTAATGTAAATTCCATGCTGAAAAGCCAAAGTTCCCACAATCCCTTATTAATATAATGTAATATAAATAGCTTTTTTTTTTTTACTGGTTTTTTTTTTTTTTTTTTTTTTTTACTAATTAATAAGAATTACATACTTTAATTGTCATCAAATACATATATATATAGGCTTCATTTTCTTGTAAAATATCATTTGTAATTTTAATGATATTGACCCAAAGAAATATTCTTAGGTTATGTTTCACCCCAAAATCTAAAGACAAAAACAAGTATAAATTGCATTTTTTTTTTCACTGTGCCATTTTTCATTTTTTTCATTTTAATTTCAAATTTCATCATAGTAATGTAAATTCTGTGCTAAAAAGCCAAAGTTCCCACAATCCCTTTTCTAAACCATAATATAATGCAATATAAATTGCATGTTTTAACATTTTTTTATTAAGTAAAGAGAAATAAATACTTTTAAAGTCATCAAATATGGTAAACATTGTCCTAATATAGGACAAAATAACCAAAATATAGTGTAATATAAGTGTCATTTTTACTATTTACGGAGAATTAAATCCTTTGTCATAAAATCTGGTTAAAAATTGCGCTAATATGGTCTTTTTATAATTTTCTTTCAAAATATAATTTCTAATTTTCTCTTTTCAGCTAGAGTGAAATATTTTCATTTTATCACGTTCTTGACAGGTTTCATGAGGTTCACCCAAAGCCATATGGCGTCACCAGCTGCAAAGTCTGTCAATATTACCTGATACGTCTAGATGTTCCAGATTGGGACACTGGGACACCACATCAAACACTGCTTCGTTGGACACATTATAGCAGCCTGCAACCTCCAAACGCCGCAGTTCTGGACAGCACTGAGCTACCACACGCAGCCCACGATCCGACATCCTCCGGCAGCCGCTGGCCACCACCGTCTCCAGGGTCAGACAGACGTTGGGAGTGTCCTGACATAAGCGATGGGTGAGCACTTTGACGGCCCGGTCAGCGTTCAGCAGCTCTCCGGTCAGACGAATGGCACTCCAGAGCCGCGGGTCCCAAGCCAGGTTATACCAGCGGCGACACACGCGAGCACAGCGGCACAGCTGAGGGGTGGACAGGTACGACAGGACGTGTAGTAAAACAGGATCGGGCAGGATATCAATGAGGGCGATGGGAGGAACTTTGGAAGGCCGCGAGCGAGTGCCTGGAGGCGGGTGAACCAGGGCGACCGTTTCGCCAGTGACGTTGAAAGACGTGGATGATGTTTCATGGCCGTTTGGGACGGTTTGAGGAGGGTTTGACTTCAGAATGAGAGCGGGACTGGGAGTGCTAAGCGTCCTCATGCTCAGGTCCGAATCTGAAAGGAAAATAAAAAATCATGTCTCTTTATCTCAATTATTTTAACTACACATCATAGAGATTCAATGGAAAGCAAATGCATGTCCGATTTGAGAAAGACCAAAGTATTAAATACTGTCTAAAACTCAATGTAAAATAATGTCATTTACTGTATAAAGGTAAAAGAGAACCTGATTCTTGTTAGGAAAGAATCTGATAATGCATTAAATGTCTCGAAGCACAAAGGATCATGAATATGGAAGCCATCAGCTGGATTGAGAAACACGTTTAGCACAAATGGTGTTAACTCAAGCGACGCTCTTGGGCTCTTTGTTCTCAAAACTGTTTTTGATATCTCGTTATTGGACGCTGATAAAAGTGTCAAGTTTATCTCAAATGCACTGTGTGCACTTAAAGTGCTTGCCACGCTTGAGTCTCTATTAATGCTGAAGCTTTCATTCTTTGCAGATGTTTCACTGATTTGAAAAAGATCAAGAGGAAGACTGGGTGGTACGGTAGATAGCTTAAGAGCTCTCTGATAGATCTCATCATAACCGTGGATTGCCACTGGGACGCCTTGTCTGTATTTTTGTTTTCTTTTTGACACAAACTGGCCTCAAAAAGTTTTGCTGGAAATGTGTTCTTGAAGCTAAAAAAAGGTATTACCAACATCAAGGTCATGGGTTGTTGCACATACCACTTTGTTTTAAATTCACTGAATGCTATGCTTTCCACGTAGTTTCAAAGTGAGCACATGTTACATATCTATTACATAAATTATAAATCATATATGCAGTTACACAACTGATGTCTCCACAGGTCAGTGTGGGGCTGAACCGTTTTACTGTGTAGATTTCCGTTTAGGAAACTGGTTCGTAAGCCAGTCATAAACCGAAAGATAATGAGGAGAAATATTAAGGGGAAAAACCGTTTATAATAAGCTCTTGTCTTCCCTTCCTCTCTATTTCACGTCCTTGTCAAGCCTCCTCCACAAAAATGAGCACAAAGGATGAGAGAATGGGAGCAAAACATTTCCAAAGTCTGTCTTCTGGATTCATGGATTCCCGTCCCTAAACTCTGGATTAATGGCTCTTTGCTAAGCTTCAGGATGGTCCTTCTGAGGAAGTGAGGGTTTATGTGAAATGATGCTTTCTGTACAGGAAATTTTCTTTAGGAAGGAACTTCGGTGACATGATGGATAAGCCTAAGCAGAATTTTCCTCTGCAAGCCACTTTTTGCATGCAAGACTGCATTTATAAACGCTACATTAACAGTCTTCGGTGTATATTTTTTATTCCAGATGAAGCGCTGCAAGAAGAATTTAATACACACTATAAGGCCAAAAGTATGTGGACTCCACTCTCTAATTTACGGGTTTGGCTACTTTGGCTACTATTACCAACAGGTGCATAAAATCAAGCATACAGCCAAACGGACTCCTTACACAAACATTTACAGTAGAAGGAACGTACACCAAACAGCTAAATGACTATGAATGTGGCGCTATCATAGGAGGTCACCAGCATAATGAAAGACACCAAGGGTGCATCTCAATCAGCTCCCTTGTTCACTAGTCAGGGCACTGATCAGGGAGTCAGCCATTTTAAGGGCTGTCTCAACAGCGAATTCATTCCA
>JAHKKF010519329.1:0-10411 GCA_019740295.1 Labeo calbasu | reverse complement strand
TGACATTAAGCTCCATGTGAACAAGCTAAAAAAGGACTCATCTCAAATAAAAATGCCATACGAAAACAGTAATGGAGTTGTTAGTCAGTTTTTAGTTAATTCAACCTCTTTAAATATATACAGTAGTCTGCATAAGTGGGTTAGTGTTTTGTACTGATTACTTTGAATGTTTGAATTCTGATTTTTACTGCAATAGTATTTTAGATAAGAGCTAAACTTCTTAAATTTATCAACTTCTAAAAGTGTGGAGAAAACACAATTTATGTCATGTCTAACACAATGTTTTTTGTTTCATCATTAGTGAAAATTGTAAAAAAAAAAATTATATTTTGGTAACACTTTAGAATAGGGGGAACATCTTTTCCCTTAATAAATTCCCAATTTGCTGCTTATTAATAGTTAGTAAATTAATTGTTAAGTTTAGGTATTGGGTAGGATTAGGGATGTAGAATAAGGTCATGTAAAATAAGGCATTAATATGTGCTTAATTAGTACTAATAAATGGCTAATATTCTAGTAATCTGCATGCTAATAAGCAACTAGACCGTAAAATAAAGTGTTACCAATATTTTTGATTAATAATTAAGATATAATTAGACTTCCTTACTTCCACTTTCAGTTCCTGTCTCCCACTTCCATACTGGTGCACTTTCAGTGGGTATAAACACTGGCAGCCAAAAGGATGAAAGTAACAGATTTCATACAATAAACATTTGGGTACTGTGTCGGGTGACCACTTGATATCCAGTGTGAAACCATTTGAAAACCACTGGTTTAGATGCCACTGAAAAGCAGAGGTGAGTCTTTCTGTGGGTGGATACTGTGGATACTGTATTCATGTTGACCTGTGGGCTTTAGATCAAAGTAAAATTCAGCAGCTGAGGGCAGAGACTCAAGGTCAACCCACGCTAAACAAGTGAACAGCAGTATAAATGAACATATGTTCTTTATATATACATTTAAAAAGTGTTTAATCTCTGTGTATAGACATTTACATATTTTTCTTCTGCTTCCATAAAATTATTGAAATAGTTTACTGCTATTTTAGTGTGCATGCTTGTGCGCATATATACACGTTATCACATTTTTTCTCCTAGCACTCTCGCTTGCTATCACTCATGAATACACATCAGTGCTTCACAGAGTCTACAGGTCAGCGTGTCAAAGCGTTAAATGTGTTTGTGAGTTTGAATTCGCTTCACCTCTGTTTGACATTGGCTCAGATGCATTGCACTCTGTACTCTGACTGCTGTACACTGCTTCCCCCTTTATATTGTGCTGTGAATTCCTCTGAAGGGCTTTGCTGTTTGCTTCACATATTGATCAGGTCAGTCTATACCTCCAACTCAATGTCACAGAATTTCGCTTCCCTTTGAACTCGCAATGTTACCAGTGTTTTGAATTCTTTTGTGCAGAATGAATGTTCTGGGCCTTTCAAAGTTTAAAGGGATAGGTTACCCAAAAAAGAAAAATCTACTAACATTTACTCTTGTTCCAAACATATCACTGTAAACAAAATCTCTATAGTCATGTTTGTAATAAAAGACAGTAAATCCCAGTACAAACACACATTCTGTTGTCATAGAAGCCTATGTTACTTTGTGTGAATGGTTGGGTACAGTACTGGTCCAAAGTTTGGAATAATTATGACTTTTTTATGAAGTTTTTTTGAAAGAAGACTTTTGTGCTTACCAAGGCTGTATTTACTCTGAAAGCGTGCTGCAAACTGCTCTATGAACGCTAACCAGCCATTTAAATGTTAAGCAGCAAGCTCATTGGCTGCAGATGCAACGTGAATCAATCAGCTTGTGCCGAGTAGTTAAGGCTGTGAATATCATCAGTTTGCGTTAAGGACCCATCAGCCTGTGCCATCTAGAGTTTCATGACAGAACTTGGCATTAAAACAGCAATACTGTGAAATATTATTACAATCTAAAATAACTGTTATCTATTTTGAATATATTTTACTGTTTACTCTAGTCTTAAGTGTCACATGAGCCTTTAGAAATCCTTCTTATGTACTGATTTGTTGCCATCCCTCAAAGAAGCAGATTCCAGATGCTCCAAAAACAAGCTTGGAGGAAGGTGGTGCGGAGGCAGAACAGGGGGAGGGATGCCAAGCTCGTGAGGTGGGCCTGATAACCAAGATAGAGCCAGCAGAGCAGGAAGACAGGGCGGAGCTGGGAACCAACAGTGTGATGCAGATGGGACTGAAAACCCCCTCAATGGAGCAGACGGGGCTGAAGACCAACGCGGCGGAGCGTTAGACCAACTGAGCTAGAGCATGTGGGACTGAAGTCCTCCATGGTGAAGCAGATGGAGTTGAAGATGACCATGGCAGAGCTAAAGACCACCATGGTGGAGCAGGCGGAGGTGGAGACCATTAAAACTGTGCTGATGGAACTGGAGAACACCAAGGTGAAGGGTAGAGAACGTAGAGAATTCAGTGGCCTCAATGGCCATGACAGGATAGGCAGTAAAATTGGGAATGACCTCTGTGGCAGACAGGGGTTTTGAATTTGAATGGAATCCTGTTAATATATAAAAAAACATTGTTGACTCAAACCAAACTCAAATGTACCTGGCTAGACACCCTAACCAGCTTTATTGTACAGAACACTGAGTGGCACAGTCTACTAATAATCTAATGGACTAATCTGACTGGGAGTTGACGTACTGTAATTGCAAAGTTACTTAGTAGAATGTCTAAAGTGGACTATTAAAATAAAGTGTTACCTATATCAGTCCTACATAGGTTTGAATGAGAACACTTGACAGATGTGGCCACTTAACTGGCGTATAATCTGTATGAAGTCTTCAGTATGTTCTTTTGCGGCTTTTCATAGAAAGCTGTGTTAAAATATACACTGCCTTGTTTTCTTATAAAACATACACTTGCCATTCTTATGAAAAATCTCTCTTGCCATTTTTTGGCTTTACAGAGAAACAGAGAGGTGTGTTGTGCAGAGCAGGAATGTCATATGAAAGACTTTGATGGACAGAAAGCACTGAAAGATATGTCTGCCTGATCCCCTCGGCTGTGTTGAGGTCAAGGGTCACACAGCAGCCAGTCAGAATGGGTCAGAGAAGCATTATAGTAAATAGAAGTGGAAGAGGATTCACAACCTACAGCAGGTTTATTCCAACAATCCATTCTCCTTTAATTATTTATGAAAGATTGTATAATTTCTGAAGTATACAGCATAGCGTTTTTATAATGTGTATCATACATTTTAAGTTAGGAGCTGCTTGACTTAAGAGTCAATTATTATGCTTACCTTATTTTTTTCCAGTATTACACTGCATGGCTATGGTAAATCAGGTCCAAGCTGTCTATCAAAGAGAACACAAATTACAGTAATGGTGACTTCAAATTTAAACTCCTTTGCACTATTTTCCAGCAATGCAGCACTCTTTTTAAGTATATACAGTGCCTTTTCACATTTTGTTATGTTGCAGCCTTATGTTAACAAATGTTCTGGTATTGACATTCTTATTGACTTTGTTTGCACTGCAACAACACACACACACACACACAAAAACTGAGAAGAAAAGTCAAACTTGATCACAGTTCACACAGAACTCAAAAATGAACTAGACAAAATTAATGGCACCTTGTCAAAATTGTAAGAAATAATTGCTTTTCAACCACGTGATGCTCTGTGGCAAGTAACAGGTGTGGGCAATATAGTAATCACACTTGCAACCAGATAAAATGGAGAAAAGTTTGTGGCGATATGGATGAAATCCATACCAGCTTTTGCACCTTGCCGGCAAATTAGGGTGAAACAAAATGGCGGAAATGACATAAAAGCAAGGAAAAAACGGAAGTCGGGGTGTGCAGAAGGAAATAACGTGAACCATACCTGAAAGCAAGAGTGGCCAAGCGTGTTGGATCTCTGTTTGCACAGACGCCAAAAAACTCGGAGAAATTGGTGGCAAATTGGTGGAAATGATTGCCGGTTGCAACGTAAAATCCAGACTGGTTCGCCTGCCGCAGGTATCTCAGTTTTTCTTCCTATGTTAAACGCCGCCGAAGCTCCAAAAATTCCTTTCCCGGCCTTGTATATTGGTTGGCTGCCTGCCTCACGCAGCCGAACCCCACACATCCACACTGCACGAAAAACTCGCATGCACTCACTCACTTAGCACGCACACTCAGCTTTACTTCTGATGGAAATATTTTGTTTTTGTTTTTTCGTTATTGTTGTGTATAAAAAGTTTGATCTTTAAGACTGAAGACTGTTTCCACAAGATGAATTTAAAGGGAAACTGATTTTTTGTTGTTGTTGTTAGTTTTTGTGACAACAAGGACTTTTTAGTTTCATTTTTTTTCTTTTTTGGACTCTTGATCTTGTTAAAGGTTGAATTATGCAAGTGAAACCACGTGGATGTTTAATTAATGCTTGTGATTTTCATTATTATATAAATGCTGTAAAAAAAAAAAAAGGGAAAAACTTTGTAAGATTTAGTTTTTCTCCATTCCTTTTTTTTTTTTCTTATTCATGTGCTCTAATAACAACAGTTTGCACACTAAAACAGAAAATTTGTTGCGAATTGTGTTATTTCATTCATTTGTGTTTTCCTGTGTGTTAATGTGCATGTGCAGATGACAATTTGTGTATCGGTGGTTTAATTTTGAGCGGTTCCGGGAATTGATAAAAAAATAATAGTAATGACTCGGCAATTTATTTTTGCCTTGTCTGGCGCCCGAACAATTTAATTAAGGTTGTCCCTTACTTGCCTTAAAATTTAACTTTGGGTCTGCCACCGCTACAAGTTGACCTTTGTGTTGTGTGTCACACTGTGCATGGAGAAAAGAAAGAAGTGTAAAGAGTTGTCTGTGGATTTGGGAGAAAAAACATGAACAATCTCAACGCTACAAGTCCATCTCCAGAGATCTTAATGTTCCTGTGTCCACTATACGCAATATCATCAAGAGGTTTACAGCCCATGGCACTGTAGCTAACCTTCCTGGACGTGGACGGAAGAGCAAAATTAATGAAAAATTACAACAAAGGATTGTTCAAATGGTGGATAAAGAACCCTGATTAACTTCCAAACAAATTCAAGCTGATCTGCAGACACAGCGTATAACAGTGTCAACTCACACCATCCGTCCCATCTGAATGAATAGGGACGCTATGGTAGGAGACCCAGGACACCACTGCATAAAAAAGCAAGACTGGAGCTTGCCAAAACTTATGAGACAAAACCACAATCCTTCTGGGAGAATGTACTGTGGACAGATGAGACAAAAGTAGAGCTTTTTGGTAAAGGACTTCATGGCAATGTTTACAGAAAAGGTAATGAGGCCTTCAAAGAAAAGAACACAGTCCCTACAGTCAAGCATGGTGGAGGTTCAAAGATGTTTTGGGGTTGTTTTGCTGCTTTTGGCACTGGACGCCTTGTGTGAACAGTATCATGAAATCTGATGATTAGAATTTTGGGGCGCAACATAGTAGCCAGTGTCAGAAAGCTGTGTCTCCACCAGAGGTCATGGGTCTTCCAGCAGGACAATGACCCAAAACACACTTCAAAAAGCACTCAGAAATGGGATTACCGGATTGCAAATGGGGAACGGTTGGAGTTCTGTTGGATATCACACTCTTACTAGCCAATCACATTCGAAGACCAGAAAGAACTGTATTAGTCATTTGTTATATGACAGGAAGTCTGCTGAATAAGCTATTTTTGTCAAATATTATAAAATCTTGAGAATCATTTGCAGTATGGCTATTTATTTATTTGATTGTTTGTTTGTTTATGCTTGCTTACTTTGTCCACCATAGACCATATTTCAGGCACTTACCAAAAACCCAATCAAAAAATCCATTCAGGAAGATGTATCTGTAAATGCTAAAATGCTAGCTTGTTTCCATGTTGTGGCCTACAAAAATACATAATCCCTGTAGCATTCTACATTTATAAGAATATATAGACTATATCTTAGAAACATGTATGTTCACATACTCTAAAAGCACAAAAGTAGGCAGTAACTAATAACAGGGTTGTACCTCTAATTTCACTTATAGTTCACAATATAGTTGCAATACAACAGATGTAAACTAGGATGTAAAATAGTTACTCAAAGTTTAAACTATGCAAAAAGTATTAACTTAAAAAAAGTGACATGAATGATTGACAAATGCATTACCTTTGTAAAAGCAAACTTCTGTACACAAGAGAGTGATACATTTACCTACAAATGTAAATGGAGGAGAGTATTTTCTACAAATAACAGTTTAAATGTTTAAGATTTGAAATGTACAGTACATGAGCTGTATAAACTACTTATTTTATTTCTATGGTGATTTTCAGAGCTCAGCAATCTGAATCCTCACTCGCTTTCTTTGAAGAAAAGAACAACCAGAACGTCCTGCTACATGTCCTTTTCAGTTCCAAATAAAAAAAAGAGAGAAAGTTTTATGGGTTCGAAACGACATTACGGTGAGTAAATGATGACAGACGTTACATTTTTGGGCAAACTATTCCTTTTAAAAATGTTCAGCCATTTTTCTTTCATCTTTGATGCCCAGAGTACTACTCTGAAAAAAGCAAAAAGAAGATCTGAAGCGGGCTGGCCAGTCTGCTGGGTGATTATGAAGCAGAGAGGTCTTTTGTTATCTTGGAGGAGATAGTCAGTTGTAAACAGCTTTGAAGTTATCAAGGCAGCACAGTCAGTTGGAGAGGAGTAATTGGATAATTAATTCACTCTTGGACAGGTCAAATGGATTCTCCTCGTCTCCATCGCAGTAGCTTCGCAAGGTCTGTGGGAAACATGATTGATGTGTGGCACAGTGTGATAATTAGAGAGCTTTCATTGGCCTTAACCCTCAATCCAGGGCAGATGAAGGTGATGATGATTTGAATAAGGGACTATGACAACAGAGGGAAAGGTAAAGCGAAGAGAGCTAATCAATAAATGCATGTATACACTGTGGATTAAGTTTTGTTTTCAGAGTTATGCATAGGAATGAGCTCGGTTTGACTCCACAAACCCGTCATGCTTATCTGAGTCTCAAGGAAGAGTTTTAGTTTGTTACGCCCTCATATGTAATGTCATTCCAATCACGTGCCTAATTACCATTCTGATGAGCTTCCAATAAGACACAACACAGACGCTTTAAAACGACTTGGCTCTTTGTATCTTATTGACATTTTAACACACCGCATTCACAAACAAATCACTGAAGAGTGAGAATCTTAGCTTTCTTCGTGTTTTGTTAGAAGAGAGAACAGTTTGATCTACAGAGGTTTAGATGCGGATGCTTTGGGGATGCTGAGCATTTGAGGTTTATAATAAGAATATCAAGAAAACACAGTTTCTTTAAATCATCAGTTCAATGTAAAATCAATCAAAATGCCAAATGGTTGTAGGTTTGCTTCCTTGCAGGGCCGGTATTTACAGACTGAAAAAAGCTAAATAAACAAATGTGGGTATTTGAGGGAGGCGCGGAGCACTAGAGCAGAGCCTAATTGCTTTTGCTTGGGTTCCCCAGTAATGTGAAACAGCAGAATGAGGCTAGAAATGCCACGTGTTCTTTGGCTGGAAGGAGTCAGGTGAGCTCAGGTAAAATAGCTGTATGGACTGCTGACGGCTGGAGGTTTAAATCTCCATTAGGGAGCATAATGCCTCCTTTCAGGGTTGATTTGATTTGACGTGCTTAATGACTTGCTCATTCCTGCATCAGTCCCCTGCCCACATCCCGAGGTGAGCGGTGACATTACCCCCTGCCATTTTTAAATTATAATATCATATAAATCAGTAATAATGCCTTTCTGCTGTCAAAAGCACAATGCAGTGAACTCTACAGAGAAGTTCTCGAATCTGGAGGGGCTATTTCTTTCACATTATCTACCAGCACACATATTGATTACCTGTGTTCACCTGAGTAGTCCTTAATATTTTTTATAATTTCATTTCATTTACTGTTATTTATCGCCATTGTGCATTAATCTGTCTCTTCTAGCTGGGTCCTGGATTTTTAATTTCTATTTAATGTAAAATATATTTATTTATTTATTTGTTTATTAGCTGGCTAGCACAAATCAAATATGTTTTCAAAGGGTCTGTACTGTAAATGATACATCAATTATTGAAAAGAAAAGAAAAGAAATGAAAAGAAAATAAATTAGCAGACAAAAACACAATATGAAGTGAACTTTAATTACATTTCCAAAGTTTCAAGCTTCATTCCTCACTCTCACATTAAAAATGTACTGTGAAAAACTGTAATGAACAAATACCGTTGATATCTGGGAAATTAATTCTATATTATCAAGTAAAAGTAAAAATATGTTGCGAAATGACTATTATGTGGAATGTGTTGTGGCAGGATGAAAAAAAAAAGTATGTAGGTTTGCTTTTTTTGCTAGGGATGTTTTTTTTTTTTTTTTTTTTTTGAAATTCTACCTACATATCACCATAAAATATACAATAGTCATATTATTCTGAACTTATAAAGTAACACTTTGCAAAATGTTAATGCTAGCTTATATGTGTGCTTTTTGTACTTTAGGACATTAATTATACATTGCACTGAGTCAAATATAATCCCTTAAAGGAGCTGTATTTTGTCAACTCACATTTTGTCACCTCTGTCAGGTGAAATCACCAACACAGTTCTACCTGCAGTTCTAGAAGGGGAAGATAAGAATAATAATGAGAAGTCTACAGAAACCGCTTGCTGGTTTCTGTCAAAACCAGCAGCAACCCGAACAGAAGACTGGGTTGCACTGACAGCACATGCTGAAGCAGGCTTTGCTTTCTCTAGGTATGTGCACAGACTGGAAGAGATGTTTTGCTGATCCACAGTAGTCAGAATGTTTGCTGCATTGTGATCTGCTGGGCGAGGGATTTATACATGTCCATGTATTTCCAAGACAATGAACTGATTCTTCTCATGAAGAAGCCAAAGAACAAGCTTAGATCAGTAGGCACTTTCTAAATATGGAAATTTTTAAATAATATCTAATACTTGTTCAAAACAATCACTTTAGCAAAGTTTGTACTATTTTCTGCTTATTTTGAAAAATAAAATAATTATTTTTTGTTCAATAAATAAACTGTAATAAAAATGTTAATATAAAAATATATATTTTAAAATACAGAAACAAAATCATTTTAATAAGTAAAGATTCTGAAAGTATTGAAGCGATCCAATATTAATTGAATATATATATTTACAGTAGTAACAACAAATGATATTTTATTATATGATATGGTTAATATCATGTTTTAAATATGATGTTAAAGTCAGATGAAAATCTGATAGCTTGTAATGTAAATCAGTAAGATCTTTATAGCAGTATAGGAAATTATTTTCATGAAATGTAGTTGTCACTCTATATTTACCAATAATATGTGTCAGTAAGATATTTAAATGCTTAGCTTTATGATCAAAGCTCTGTAGTTTTTATCATGTGGGTCGGAACATGTACTGCAATGAGATGTACATATAAACATCCCCAAAAGTCTAATGCAACATACTTGATTCTCATCTTTTAGCACGTAAAACATTATGTATGATTAATCAAAGATTTCTTACCAAAAAAAAAAAAAAAAAAGTCCCTTAATATTTAGAGGAACATTTTTACAGTTATACTAAGAGGTCCATTACTTTTTAAAGTAGAAACTAAATCAGACAGAAGGAGGCATGCAGTAGATTTAATACAATGGTACTTTTAGCAAAGTTTTCATCATGTTGATCATTTGGAAGCCTTAGAATTGTGTATCAACAACAGTAGACCATATAGGGTATGGTGTGAACAGGCCTTTATCCAAATGTTGACATTTGGTCTTTTTGAACAACTGACATTTTGGTGTAGCAGTGAATGTTTTTATCACAGATCACAGACATTTCAATGAAAAAAGTAATAATTATTGCAGGCAGAAGTGGGCCACTTGCCACTTTTAATTTCATACATATGCTTATATTAATGCACATGCCCAATTTTGTTGCAGTTGCAGTAGATTTCAGTCTAGCGTATCTCACCACATTTCCACCATTTACCTCTCACTGACTAAACAGATGGCTCACAATAAAAAAAAAAACAATGTCTACTGATAGCTCTTTGTGCTAGTACATGCTTTCATTTTGATCCACTCTGCATTTCAATTGCTCTTATTTGTTATTTATTTTTAATCACTTCCAGCTGTACAGTGTAGGGTACACAGATGTATGCAAGTTGAGATCTGGTCACAGTATAGAAATATAGAAACCAGAGGCCTGTTAATACCAAGGACAATAACTAAAATGATAACAATAAAGATATAGTTATTAGTTATATAGCTATAAAGTCAAACTTAAAAGAACAGCACAATCCATGCCACATCTTAAAGGAGAACTCCACTTCCAGAACAACAATTTACAAATAATTTACTCACCCTCTTGTCTTCCAAAATGCA
>JAHKKF010519324.1:0-43207 GCA_019740295.1 Labeo calbasu | reverse complement strand
TGTAAAATTACATATAATTGCATGTTCATCCATTCAGTTTTCACTGTATGGTAAGGTAACTTTAGTTTTAACTTTTTAATAGATTTATATTTTTCTGTTAAAAAAATGTAGTGTACATTTGTTAAACAGATCTTGAGATAGAAGGTGATATTGCACAGATATCATACTTTTTCAGTAAAACATGCTAATGTTATGGACTGAATACTGTCATAACTTCACATGCAATCAAGAATTTCCAAATGCACTTGCTTCACTGGAAAAATGAATGTCCAAATCATTCATCCTTTGTGCATAAACCCTGTGCCGTGAGAATAACACTTGAGTCTCATGGAGCCCCCAGATTTCTGTGGTCACAGATGGGCCTGAGGATTAGCTCTGTGCAATCCGGATATTCAGGTAATACTGTCTGGTTTGTGGAACATACCAGTTTGAAGCCTCACAAATTACATTCCACCATGTCTGGCTCTGTGATTCTTCAGTCATGCCCATTGTGGTTTTTCTGTGGAAAATGGTAGTTAATTTGTGAACACTAAGGGCCATGCACACGCACATGACAGTGCCTCTTTACGATTTTAATATCTTAGCTCAGACTGTGGAATTACAAAATTAAATTGAAAGTAAGTGAATAGAAAAGAAAGTCACACATGGGCTATTTAAGATACTACAACAAAAGGTGTCTGTTCTTCAAATACTTTCATGTTTTAATTTTATTTGACACCTTTGTTGATTTTAAGATGAACACTTAGTGTTTCTAATTGTTCAGTAATGAGAGTCTAGATGTGATTTCTCAGGACATGTAATGTTTTTATGTATGGCTGTACACTAATAACTGTGTAGTTATGGCGTAGTCCACTAGAGGACAGTAGAACAAAACTTTCTAGTTATTCCTTTTACTTGCACTAAACTGTGCCCTAAGGTCTGCTGTTATTTATATTAGCATGTAGATGTGCTGTCCTAAAATGCAGGTCTGTGTAGTGCAAAGTTGTTTAGTAGAAAAGCATTGATTTCAGCTATTTTCCAGCTATAGGTTTATATTTTACTGTTACTTCTTCTCAGCTCTTTTTAAATCAATTCATTTTAATGTGTAAAATAAAATGAGCACCATGCAACAACTAGGTTTTTGACATTTTTATGTATATGGCTGTTAGAGATAAAAAATAAATGTCATATTTCGTCTGCATTTTCTTGATAAATATGGTCAGAACAGCAACAGCAAAAAATACGAGGGATTGTATGTCCAAGTCTCTGAATGTTGTGGAAGGCTATAGAGTGCTGTGAATGATGCTACTGTCTTTGGGACGTTTCCCCACAAACCCCTCAGAGTTATGTAAAGAATGTGTGCCAGACCGCTGCCCGCGACCGGATGTCTTCATGATGAAAACAGGCTTCAGGAGGAAACGCCCAGCCAGTGCAGACTCAGGTGCAGTCCATTACGATTTATGCTGTTTATTCGTTTGATTTATTCATAACCTGGTGGAGACACCTTTCCCTTCAGCAATAAATGAAGTGATTTTTCCATCTGTTTTGTTGGAATATTATGATCCTGCCAGGAGGGAGGACAGTGAAATAAGGTTGCTTTTCCAAGTCTGTCTGAATGGATGATTAAAACGTATAAAACTAGTGACTAAATCAAGAAGTAGCTTCAGGCTCAAGGTAAATGCTCATCACCTTCAGAATGACTGACAGTGCTTGAAGTCTGTCAAATCTGTCACCAAACCAGAAAAAGCTGTTTACAGTAATTTCCACATTTTTATATGAATTATCATGTGATATCTACACGAAACCCAAATTCTTTGTGTAATACTTTCTATTTTAGTAAACTATACAGCACTGCACAGAACAAGTGAGATGAAGTGTCTGCTGCACTTTATCTGTTAAGCGACACAACATAAAAGTAAAATGCAACTCTAAATCAAAAGCATTTATCCTGTTTCATTGATCTCATTCATTTATCCTGTTTTGCATGTTCAGAACATATTTGCAAACATGTTTTAAGTGATTTCAGTGCATAATTTTTCAGTAGGTTTGGCAATCGTGAAGAGGTTCTCATTCAGAACATTAAAAACAGAACCGAGTGATTTTCATTAACTCCCTTTAAGTTCCTGCATGTGTATCTAGTACACAGCACCATACTAAACTACTTTGAAGAGCCTGTCCAAATACCCACACTTGCCGTCTTGGCCACTTTAGAGTGTGTTCGCAGCAGGAAGTACGTACACAAGACTGTCCCAGCTCTTAAACCCAAGGTTTTTTTTTTTTTTTTTTTTATTGTTGGTATTTTTATGCCTTTATTTGGATAGGACAGTGTAGATGGACAGGAAGAAAAGTGGGAGAGAGAGAAGGGGGTGAGATTCGAAGTCGGGTCGCCCGCAGCACAATGGTGCTATATGTTGACGTGCTAACCACAAGGCTATTGGCGCCAACAAACCCCAGGTTTTAAGACTTGTATGGCTTAATATAAAGTAAATGATATGTCCTACTGAAATGGGCAGTAGAAACCTCATGAAAGATTTACCTTATTTAAAAAAATACATCATTTTATGCATATTTTGGACTGTCGTGGGCGCCATTATTTCGATGACGTAAAATGGTTGTACTTGGCCAACTACTGGCACTAACTGTTACCTGTTGTTATTTTTACCACAACACAACAAGAAAATAAAATACTGATAGGGTGCCACACTGAAACACACTGTATTGAAAATCAAGGAAAAAGCTCTGTGAACACTGGTATTTTACGTAATTGTGTTCTGTCAGGTAATGAAAAGGTATTGGGACAAGCCCAATGTTTTCTGCAGTAATCACCGCTACTGAATCTACCAATCCGATTCCGTAACGAAAGACTCATGTGAGCCGGTTCTTCTTGTGAATCACAAACACTTATGAAACATTCAAGGGGCTGATAATCTTTTCTGAAGCGATTACAAACTTCAAACTTCTAAACGTTATTTTAGTCTCCGACATGGTTATAACCCTGTTATGTTGAATTTTATGCTCATTTGAATACAGTCAATACTAGATCATTCTTGCTGGTTGTTCTATACAGGCCTAGTTTTTTTTAATCAGTGGTAATAGAAATTAATTAATCTAAGTATTTGGCAATGAGTGCATGCAATAAGAATTGCACTTAAAATATTTTTTACCTCAGATGTTTTCTACCAAAATATTATTATTTTATTTAATCGTTAATATGAATCGGAGCCGTTGCTAATCTGCGCTATTCAAATGCTATATAGTGAGGCAGTTTATTGGGATTTGAAACACCGCCACTGTGGTATTTCTTCTTGTGTCAGTGTATTCGAGATTGACTGTTGAGCCACTCTTCTGTTGGGAGTTTGAAGAAGGGGCGGGACGATCCCAGCAATCTCACAACCGCTGAGGTACGAGGCGCTTGATAGTGTATAATGGATCCCGGACGCGCATGCAAAGTTTGCGAGCGCCGAACCGAGCCGAGCCGTGTTTTCATTTGACAGTCTCAGAGCCACGGACTCTGTCCGTATCTTCGACAGGCTGTCCTGTGGAAAAGAGCAGCCATGGACTTTAATCAAGCGCTGAGTAGATCACATGAAAGGGGCGAGTCGCTGGAGCTCTTAGAAACGTTTTCATGAACATACAGTGAAGTCACTCAGGGACTTTACACGGATGATTGCAATGATTATTGAACTCACGGGAGCCCAAACAGCGCGTGCCAGCTGTCTGAAACTGACCTTACTGCAAGAATGATGATGGTGATGATGATGAAGGGGTGCAAGTGAACGTTTCAGGTATACAAAACACGAATTTTCAAGTTAAAATATTGCTGTATTATACCTGTTATATATATATATATATAGCTACTTAACTGTTAGATATATGTATAATATGTTTAAATGAAGACTTGTAGACAAGTGTTTTAAGAGCTTGATTTTATATTTACAGCTCTTTGGAGGAGTACACAAAAATCTTACAGAATATATTTAGGAATACACTTTTTGTTGCAATTAATAATTTTTGTTAAAATTACTAATGCTATATAAGGGGTACACGTCAGTTTCAACAAAATTCAACAGTTTTTAATGCTTCTTATTTTGACAGATATCTGGCAATCTCTATTCTGACAGCATGTCCTTTCATGTTTGTTGCAGAAACGCATATGTAGGCTAGGTTAAACATAAGTATGCTTACCTCTACCTTAACCCATTAAATCTGGTTTAATCTCTGCCAGTAGCAATCATTCACGTACTAAATCCTATATTGCTCTTAATTTGGTAAACATAATAATAATAATTAAACAGTTCTGTTTTGACTTTGATTTGCTCTTAAAATGGCACTCTACCTCAGCAGTTATGTGTTTAATATGTTTCCTGATCCCATTTGTTATTTTTCCATCATTATAAGTGGCCGGTATTATCTCCATGTAGCCTAGTGGTCTTATCTGAACTCAAAGTGGATGAAATCAAAAGGAGTCCATCAGCTACTGCAAATGCTGCTTTGTGAATGGAAGTGTTCTATTTCTGAGGAAGCACGGCGTAAATAGAGACTATAAATCTACTTATCTCTGAGTCACATAAGCTCCCTAGCAGTACTACACAAAGAGGGATACTCTATGTCCTCGCATGTCTTAAACTGCTTTCTGAAATTCGCTTGACACAGGCTTGAATTTATGAATGAACAAAAAGTGCTTTGGTCAAATTATTGTGCTAAATATTCATTCCACAAAATTGTATTTCTGCAATTCTGTATCCTGAGATTTAGGTAATATTTAGAGAAGTGAATAGGGTTGTACATGCCATATTCTATGGAATCCGAACACTTTTATTCTCTGTTGATGCTCTTTATAAATTATTTTTGCAATGTTTTGAAAGACAGAATCCCCATGCTGTTTTTGAGCACACTGTCAGGATTTGGCGATGAGCGTATCCCTGAATTCCTTTGAGCCCCCAAAGGGAATAATATATTTGAGCAACCAGTTGGAACAGGTTTTGTGGTAACTAAGATCTATTTAAAGAAACGGGTCATGTTTGGGTTGTTTGACTGTCCCAAACAAACAATTTTGATTTGACTTCCACAATCATAACTGGTTTAGGGGAGGATGGCCATCTGTCTCTGTGATAATCTGAGTGATACCCTGTGTAATTATTTTGTATACACTACTGTTCAGAAATACTATGGACCACTACCGTTTTCAACATTAGTAGGAAATGTTTTCATATTAGAATGATTTCTGAAGTGCTCTATTTTTACACACTAATTTTTTTTAATTTTAATAATTTTTAGCATAAGTACAAAATTAGTGCATGAAAATAGAGCACTTTAAGTACATTATGGAAGTGCACTTTTTCTGGGTTATGTGGCACTGAAGACCGGCATAATGGCTGCTAAAAATTCAGCTTTGCATCACAGAAATAAATTACATTTTAAAATATATTAACATAAAAAACTGTAAAAGTATTTTAAAGTATTACTGTTTTACTGTATTTTTAATTAAATAAATGCAGCTTTGGTGAGAATAAGAGATTTCTCTCAAAAACGACTTCAAATAATGGCGATTTGAGAGTTTGATAACAGATCACCATTGCAGACAGGAAGTTTCTATTTCAAATCAGTAGAACAGAAACTGAGCTACCAGTATAGTAAACTATTTTGAAAACCAGTGTATCCGCAAACTTAATAACACACTCCCATAAACACAATTTGCAAGCAAAACTGCACACGTAGAAGAAATGAGAAGAAAGCTGACATCTGTCTCTCCATCTGAGAGCATTCAAATGCAGAGCCTCTTGTGGTGGGCTCTATTTCCCCTCTGCAGGCTTGTTCATGGGGAGATTGCTGACTGAGGTTATTACTTCAGCTCTCCACCACATTGAGGAATTTCTTTACTACAGTATGCGCGTATGCTTGCCGTCTTGCCTCCAGTTGTAACTTGGGAGGAAAGTTAATATCCTTGACTTGTTTAAAGTTGAATCTGGAATTGGAGTTCTTTTAATGTACTGTAGAAGCATAAAATATGACATCAGCAGGTGGATGCTCAAATCAGGATCATTAGGGATGCAACCGATAACCATTTTTTCAGAACCAATCCAATCCTGATACTAACCGACAAGTATAATAATGGGAACATTGAGTGATCTTGGAGATTGTTTTACCATGCTGGCTGTCGTAACCGAATGCGAAGTTTGCCTTTTGTGGGGCTTAATAATAACACAGAATAGTACATACAATATTGGTGTTGGAGCGATCCGGCAAAGAATGTTAGTATCGGATCCAATACCGATATTGAGAGTTGGATTGGCACGTCCCTAGTAATCATTTCATAGAATTTTTAATAAAACTCTTAAGAAAAGCTAGCCCTTGTCTAAATCACCTCATTTGCTCTGTCGGCATATCATGAGAATGAATGGTGCATATTTTTGAGTGTTTATCTTAGATTGTATTCATTCTTTCTCTTAAATCTCTCCCTTCAATCTGTTTAGACTCTCTAATGTTTCTATTTGCGTGTTTTTCTCTCACAAGTTGGTCTTGTGCTGAAATCTTTTCTAATCCACATCATTAACTAATCAGCTCAGCGAGAACATGATTTTTTGGCCAGCATTGGTTCTTGGATTCTTAGTAAAGACCTTTTTTTTAGTTATCCCAGATGAGGCAAGATGGAAGAATTTCACACAGTATTTAAAAGATTATTGTGAATGTAGCAAACTTTGGGGTCATGCTTAATTAGAGTGGTTTACAATGTTTAAACCAGAGTTCATTTAGACTTTGTTTATAAACGACATGAATATATTTGATATTTGTGGGATTTTTTTGTTGACAGACTTATTATATCAACACACTTGAAATTCAGATTATGTAAAACTTTCATGCTCTACTGCGGTCCAGCAAACGCTTTGGAGTTCCATTTAACTAGGGCTGCCCTTGACTAAAGAATTTGTCAGGTCGTTAGTAGTCGCTCGTTTTAAGCATTAGTCGACTATTAGTCGCACGTTTATTAATAAACCATGTAAATCATAATAACGAGACTTTAACTGCCTACATAGCCTAATAAGCGATCAAGCGCACGTATTATGCATTAACGTTTTAATAATTTATTTAGAAACTAGCACTTTCTTTGTTTTCGGTTTAAGAGAACATCCATCTCTGCAGTAGTGGATGCGCCTTTATGCGTGTTTGATACAGATTACATAATCTGAGAAAATTTGATTTCTATTTGAATTGGTTCATTTAAAAGCAGACGTTTCACTGTCTATAGATATATTTTTCATGTCTGTAAGGCAAGTGTACACAGAGTTTCTGAGTTTCGCGCTCAAGTTCACAGAGACCAAGAGAGCAGAAACCGTTTTGCTTTAATTATTTTACAAAAGCACAACGTTTCGTTGTTATTCTAAGTGCACACAAGTAAGTGAAGAGTCTTTACAGATTCGAAAGATGTATTACTTTTATCTGTATGACCAAAAATGACAGAGTATTTTAAGAGCAAGTGACCGCACTGGCGCTTCCCATCTGTCATGCAGTGAGCGTGCTACTGCTCAGCTTCCACACACCGCACAGACTTTAATAGCGGACATTTTTCTAGATTAAGATTAGATTGAGCGGCCATGTAAAGTTGCTACTACATACATCTTTCAGATGAAAATCCATAATTGAGGTCGATGAATGATAGGCAAGCGTTTGGATGTCCTGTCCGATGTATTACCACGTAGACCAGCCATTAACAATCGTGACGTCACTTCCTGTGTTTTTTTTGTTTTTTTTCAGTGACTAAGCAACTAAGCCTATTCTCATCGACTAACGGTTAGTCGATTATTAGGGGGCAGCCATTTAACTATAAAGTTTTAATACAGTGACCGCTAAAAGTATTTGGACACTAAAACCGCTTAAAAATGTATAAGTTATCATACATTAAGTAACAAAATGTCTAAAAATTGCTTTTCGGATTAAAGTCATAAAAAGACTCTTTTTAGGCTTTCTTTTTAAAACAATATGTTGGCTAGGACACCAGTATGAACTTGAGGAGAAACATCCAGTTGATTGGCCATTTTCTCTCAGAAAAGTTAGTTCTCAGAAAAGGTCTAGCAGCATTTTTGAATGGTTTGTCTTTGAGGTTTGGTTATATAATACATTCAGACATTTTTAAGAGTGATTTTTACCATCCAAATAATTTTAGGGCTATTGTATGATGTGATTTATTACACAAAATCAAATGATACTCCACAACATCTTCCTTATGTCTTCACAAATTAGTGATTTATGTTTTAGGGCCTCTGTCTGACTTAATAATGCGATTTATTACAAGAAACAAATGATACTGCACAACGTCTTCGCCAGTGTGCTCACAAATTTGCTTTTAGAATAAGATTTGTTGTTTGTTAATCTAATAGGTTTTTTTTTTAAATATCCTTAGCTTATTGTGACGTCTGTTTCTTGCAGTAATGTTAAGGCACTGAGCCTAATCTTAATCCTATTTTTCTGGTGCTTGTTGTTAATGTGACTGCTCATTCACATGTCGTTCCCTTCAAGTTATTCACATGACGCTCTGACAGTTTCTTGCGTTGGTCACCACTTTATGTCCAATGTAAAATCTGGTTCCTGAAGCAATGTAATGTAGATGTGGTTGGACAGATACTTGTAAAACAGTGTTTGTAGAAATGTCAGTGTTCTAGTTTTGAGTATGTGCTAAGCCAGAACTTTCTAATCTTAGATTGTTTTTGATGTGTCTTTTGCACTGAGCAGTGGTCCGTGAAAAGTTTCTATTTCAAAAGAGTTTTGAAGCATTATATAGATTTCAGCTCAGAGTTTTCACTAGGAGCCTGAGCCATCTTCATCAGACCCTACAAACACATAAAAATGGTCTGAAAATGTAGGGTTGAAACTTCTTTCAGCATCTGGATAGAAGTGCTTACATAATAATACATTCAATCATTGCATAATAATCATTGATATCAGATGTCCATAAACCAGAAATCAGTTTATGTAAACTGGCTCCTAAAACTCAACTCTTCTTCTCTTTTATGTGGTTTATGTTTTTATTGTATTGCCATATCTCATCTTTCAGTTTCGTTACACAAATCACGACAAACACTAGACTGTGGGCGTGAAGTGGTAGAACAATTTTCTCCTTTCTCCTCTCTACCAGACTGATGGAATTCACTCCATTTGGCAGGAACTCCTAAGTTCATCTGTTTAAAGACTAAAAACCTTATCCTGTCATGGAACCAATGATGACCGTGATCAGGGTCCTTTGCATTCCTCTTGGCCCCCTGTCATAATGTGACAAAATATCTTGCGCCTAACCCTCAGTGGTATTTCCGTGCGAGTCATTATGGTTATGGCAAATAAGTTGGAAAAGTATCTAAATCCAATCCAAGAAATGGGATTTCCTTACTTGGCCTGTCAAAATATTGGTTTATTCTTGTGAGTATGCAGGATACGTTGCAACATATGATATCCAGGTGCACAATTTTACGCACATCTGCAGTCTCTTGGCTCACAGCCATGGGAAAAGACGTTTAAGGAGGTTTCAGCAGTGGATATAAATGGGCGTCTTCCCAACCTGACGTCTGCACCTTCGATACGATTCACACATAGGCGCCACTTTGAAAAGTCTGCCAAATCCAAGATTTCAGAAAAGCAAACAGTGCTTTAAAGGGAGACGTAGAGACGTCTTTGGCGTCCTCCACTCCGCGACAACAAATCGCTCCATGTAGCTCCGAAAAACGCGGGCTTTGAGGACTTCGAGACCATTCAGTCAGTCCATGTTGGTCGCCCGTTCTGCTTAAATTATGCTTGGCTGGAATAGATGGATTTCCCTACTGCAGCTGTGGTTTAGTCTGAGAGAGGCAATGCAGGCCTGTTGCTGGGTTTCTCTGAGACCCATTAGCTTTTACAGCAGCTTAAATTCCTTGTCGGTGTGCCAGAGCTGAGATCATGGCTTGTTTTTCTTCTTGTTTGGTCTTTATCAGACGCTGATTTGCATGACAGGTCTTCAGAACGGCCGGTTTTTATCTCATTTTTCACTTCAGTTGTTTCTCTCGAGCGTAATAATGAACATGTGTCTGCTTCTGTGGGACACTGATGTGGGCGATCGTTTGAAAGCGCTCCATCAGTGCATGGCACACACCTGCTGAGAAAAACCGCGGCTGCAGAGCTGAATGAGTTTTTTTTTTTAAACCGTTCATCTGCATCCACGTTCCTTCTTTCCTTCAATACCTCCAGTGATATCTTTTTCCATCCCCTGCATTTTGCGCTGTGGTTCTCATCCATCATTCAGCCTTTGAGACACAGATGGTAGTTGGCTGAATGTTTGATCAGTGGCCTAAATGAAAGGAGTTTATGGCTTTTGATTGATATGAGGTTGATGAGCGCCATTGCAGTGTCTTGTTATATCACTTTATTGTGTGGTAATGTAATGTTTATGTTGCCCTCTGCTCATGATCCAGCATGTGTGGGTTGGCAAAGCTTGAGTTGAATGGTCTAGCAAAGTAAGTAATGACATGGACTGAACTTACATCATGACATCATGTACATAAATCACGTTTAGAGCTGCAGACTCACTCACTGCAGACTTAAGACACTCCTTCCCTCTTATTAAAGGGATAGTTCACCCAAAAATGAAAATTCTGTTATTAATTACTTGCCCTCATGTCGTTCCAAATCCATAAGATCTTCATTCATCTTCAGAACACAAATTAAGATATTTTTGATGAAATCCAAGCTTTCTGACCCTGCATAGACGGCAACGCAACTACCACGTTCAAGACCCAAAAAGGTAGTAAGGACATCATTAAAATTTTAAAATTTTAAAAGCCAAGAGAATACTTTTTGTGCACAAAGAAAACAAAAATAATGACTTTATTTAGGGCTGGACAGTAATTAAATATCAATATACAAGTAATTTTTTTCAATGACGGTAACATATGAATGCATCTTTGAAGGGAAATTACTGTTTTTAGAAAATTTTCGATGGTAATTTCATTTTATCTGATAAAGTAGCAATTACAAAAGAAACCGCTGTTTCAACCGTTCCAAAAGCGCCCCCTGCTTGCAGAGAATGAATTTGCATTTTCACTAAACCCAGCTACATGTTTTTGTTGTTGCTCACTCTTTTTTTTCTGTGTTCTGCAGCAGCTCTGAGCACTTTTCATATTCTTTATCCTGGCTGAAGCACTTTTGTTTAAAGATATGGTCGCACTTTATTTTAATATTCAATTCTCACTATTAATAAACCATTAACTACGACTTTTTCCTCAATATACTCCTAATTTCCTGCTTATTCATAGTTAGTAAGGTAGTTTTTAAGTTTAGGTATTGGGTAGGATTAGGGATGTAGAATATGGTAAAACAGAATAAATGCTTTATATGTACTACTAAACAGCCAATATGTTATTAATAGGCATGCTAATAAGCAACTAGTTAATAGTAAGAATTGGTCCATGTACTAAAGTGTTACCGAAGATATTGATATTAATAAGGTGAGTCTGAGAGTCTTATGTTTATTTGACGGTGATTTCACATTTCTTGTTTGTATGAAGGCTAAATACAAATAAAAGTTGAACATTCATTTATTTGTCCCATTTTTATTTCTAAAATATTATATAGTTTTATAGGAGGAATTTTCAAAGACTTGACAAATTGAAGTTTTGTAGGTACAGACATCTGTTGTGGGTGTTTTTGGCATTTTTTTTTTTAACATTGTTCATATTGATATTGGAATTACATCGCGTCGACCGAAATTAAAAAAAAATATATTGTGATATTTGGTCATATCATCCAGCCCTAACTTTATTCAATTTTGTATTTCATCAAAAATATCTTAATTTGTGTTCCGAAATGAACAAAGGTGATACAGGTTTAGAACGACATGAGGGTCAGTAACAGAATTTTCTTTTTTAACTATCCCTTTAAAGAGGCAGTCATTATTTACCCATGTTGTTCCAAAACATCTTGACATTCTTCTATGGAACAGAAAGTATGAAATTTTAAAGAACATTTTGGCTTTTTTTCCTAGAAGTCAAGCCTAAAAATGATGAAAAAGCATCATTAGAGACTCAAAACGTGGACTATATGTCTTCTGAAGTCATACAGCAGCCAAAATTGAATTGTTATTCACTGAAAATATCTCAGCTGCGTCTCACAAATCAAATATTATATGTCAGGTTTATTTCAGTTTGTTCCTCCACACATATTTTTCAGTCTGGTCTTTTGGAATGAGTCAGTGATGATGAGATTTTCATTTTTGGGTGACCAGGCATGTAACAAAAAATTGACCTAATTTATTTTCTAAATCTTAATCTTGTTGTGAACAATTCATCCATGCGTATTTCTGTTTTGATTTTTTTGACCGTTTAATTTTGAATCAAAATATCATAACTGGATCTTCCGGTAAAACAACAAACTGGTGGTGATGCATGTCAAACTTTTACAATCGTTTAGTCCTCTTAAACCCTGTCCACAATCAACTACAAACATGCATTGATATCTCCCTTCATTTTTGAGTGCATTGCTCACATTCAAAAACCAACGTACACAACCAAGGCCCTGCCCAACATTTTTTTTTCTTTTCCAAATCCGTTACTGTCGCTATTTCCGTTTCACTGCAACTTCAAGTATTCTAAAGAAAACAAACAACTTATCCCCAAATATTTTTCATCTTGTTTTTCCCCTGTTGGCACAATGTAAATGCAGTTAGACAAGGTGGAGTTGTTGGGACATGCACACCAGTTGTCCACATGTGATTCATGTTATCTGAAAGGACATCATCAGTAGCATTGTGAAGGTTCTGAGGGCTACAAGGAAGATAATGGTGTTGCAGCACGCAATAAGGTTTTTACGCAGCTGAGCCAGACGAAGTGTCATTTATCTGAATCATTTGGAATGCAGCGTACCTTTTCCAGTCTGCCGTTGAAATTGGGACTGTCATCAGAATCTAGGAAAGCATTCGGTAGATTCGGTTGAGTTATGTGGAGATATTTTCTCCTTTTTCCATTGATTTGCACGTGGGATGATTTTTGTCTCGAGTCCCACAACATTACAAACGTTGTTCTTATCAAAAAGGGAAGCTCACGGAAAACGGATCACGACAGAAATGGGTCAGAGACTTTTCATTATCAGCTAGATGACGGAGGGAAAGAAACCACAATAAAGAAACACTAGAGGCCCAATGTCCGTTATCTCCAACTGAACGAAAATGAGACCACAGCTGCTTTAAAGCTTTAGACAGTGTGTCAAACCAACAAATGCCAGAGATGTGCTTTTTCTACCTGAAAATGTCTGAAACATCCAAGCAAGCATCTGTGAGAAACTACATAAAAACTCTGCCTTCTTCTTCTTCAGGGAATTTTGATCTTCATCGACATTTCCTGAACATTCCTCACTTTGTTGTATTTTTAACTTGCCGGTACTTTCAGTCCTTGCATGTTTTAGTTCCAGGAGATCTAATATGACTGTATTTGCATACCTCATTGATCCTGATCTCCAGAGAGAATCAGACCTGAAGCTATCACGCATGTCGTTTATTTAAAAACCGCTCTTGCTATTCTTGAGGATGAATTCGTATGGTATGTTTGCACGCCCAGGCTCTGTAATCATCAAAACAACAGGTTGACCTCGCTCTGTCATTAGCAGCCGGCCCGAGTGCAGAATGCATCATTTTTGACAGATGATTCGCGCTGAAACTCAGAGGTTGTCATATACGTGACTACTAATTTAAGTGAGGTATGTCATGAAACATACATTCTTTAAGAGGTGAGTAATACTCTACCGGTAAAATACTCACAGATGTCAACAAGCAAAACAAACTAAGTTTGAACAAAGACTGTGTCATTAGACCTATTTTGGGTTTTCTCTGTGTCCAAGTATGACAAAGCTGAGAACATTATCATGTACTTATGATATTCCATTCATGACACAGTTAATCACGCTCTTTCTCTCTAAAACACCTCCTCTTTCGTTTCTTTCATCTCCTCCATTGTCTGGTTCGCAGTTTAGGGGATGTAAGCAAATGCTTTGTTTTGTTACGTCGGCACTGACAGTATGGCTAGTCATTGTCATAGAAAGTCCACTCCCCCATGCTATTGTACAGCTGAAAGCTTGGAAAACTAGGGAAACGAATCACTCAGCCACAGTTAATTAGACCTGGGTGCAGCACTGGATGTAGTGTTACCGTAATATTGAAGGACACTGTTCATTCATTTGACCCTGGGACCCTGACATCAGTTAAACTCAAGGTGTGTGAGCTCTTTTGACCTAGTATAAGATTTCTAAAGGCTAGATGGTTGTTCAGCATTTGGTCGTTGTCTTTATTTGGTCTGCTTTAAAGGGATAGTTCACACAAAAATAAAATTCAGTTTTTTTTTATTATTCCAAACCTACTTTCGAATGAGGAGCACAAAAGATTTCCATTGTATGGATAAAAACACTGAGGCATTTCCCAATTATCTTCTTCTATGTTCCATTAAAAATAAGTCATACAGGTTTGGAATGACATGAGAGTGAGGAAGTTGACAGAATATTAATCTTTTGGTGAACTGTCAAGCATTTATAAACATTATTTAAGATACGTCCTTCATGCTTTGTGCTTTGAGGTCACCTTTGATATGACACCATTTAAACCAAACTTTGCAAAACAAGCAGTACAAATGATTAACTTTGATCATTTTCACTTGTTAATGTATAATAATGTTTCAACCAGCTGAGATTGTCAGACATGTTCAGTATACAGCTGAATATGTCAGTCTAAGCTCTGTTTACGAGAATCACATGTGAGAAGAGCTAAAATGGTGGTCATATAAAATAAGCCTGCAAAAGTGTTTTCTGCTGCTAGCAGTTAAACTTCTAAGTTTCACTGGCTGACACAGAGTGTCCTGGGACGTGTCCCTGAGGTGCCGTATATCACTTTATCAGTGTATCAGTTTCTTCTGTCCTGACTCTGTCTTTGCACTTGTCTAGACATGGTGTAAAACATGCTCTGCACTTTTTTTTTTGTATCAGTGCCCTTCCTTATTTCAAAAACTCCCAGATAATTCCAGAACCATTAATTATGATTTAGAAGCTCTTTTGTTTGCTCTCTGGATTATACAGGCAGAGTTCAGACAAAATGAACATTCTGTCATTTTTCTCTTCCTCTCTTCCTGTTGTTCTTGTATGATTTTATTGCATGATCTTCCATAAAACACAAAAGGTGCAGTATACACTATCATTTAAACTGATTGGTAAGTTTTAATGGTTTGAAAGAAGTCTCACCAAGGCTGTATTTATATGATCAAAAATACAGTGAAAACAGTAATGTTGTGAAATATTATAAGAATTAAAAAAAAACTGTTTTATATTTCTGTATATTTTGCAATGCAATTTATTGCTGTGATGACAAAGCAGCCACAGTTTATTGATGCTCAAGAAACATTTCTTGTTATTATCAATGGTAAAAGCAGTTGTGCTTATTATTATTGTTATTTTTTTAATGGATATCCTGTCTATATGAGAACCAGGGCTCAATGCTAAGGATTTTTTCTACTGGCCCTGCCACTAAAATAATAAATTAGTTGCTGTTTTTGACACATTATCTTTTATTTTAATAAATAAGCTTATATGACATGGTGCAGTTGCGCCTTGGGTGTCCCAAGTTCGAATCCCGCCTTGTGGACCTTTTCTGATCCCACTCCCCTCTCTTTCTCCCACTCACTTCCTGTCTTATCTCCACTGTCCTATCAAAGAAAATCCGAAGAAAAAATTTAACATACCAGTTAAATTGTACAATTTTCGTTACCAATTTCGATACCACTGCAAAACCTATTAGCCTAACAAATATAAAGTTCAAACATTATTTGTTTGTTCAAACATGATTTTATTATTATCATTTTATTACATATGACAAGATTATTTGGGGAAAAACAGCAGATGGACTGAATGAATTCAGTCTCTGCCAGGAGGTGGTGCTTATGGATTAATGATACAGCGTTTCCTTGGTTACTGCTATAAACAAAGCAGCGCCGTGATTATGAATGCAACACTAAATACATTATACAGAGGCAAGTAAAAGAAGAAAAAAGAAAACGCCATGTAAACATTTCCTAAAACAGTTAGTTCATCGCAGAGATACATTCATATAAACACTGTTTCAATATTTAGGATAATATTTCCAATATTTTGCGCATTGTGAACCGTGATCTTGCTCTGGCTGCTACAGTGTTTTTTCCTCTTTGCATTCGTCTTCAGCATCTCTGGTCTCTGTTTACGGTTGTTTAAAGAGTTTGTAATATTTCCACACACATGACATTTTGAAAAATAATTGCATGCTGTTCGTGTGCAAGCCCGGAACAGAGATCTGTTAAAATATTTCTGGTCAATCGGTGCATCTGTACTCCACTGTATAAATTAAATATAGGATAATCATTGTTAAAGCTACAAAGTTACTCGTCAAGATGGGTATTATTACGTACTTTTGGAGGCTGTCAGTCCGTCAGAGACGCGTCTTTTTGTGATCGCTTGAAATGTTAAATGAACAAGGCTTTAAAACACGTGCAAATGTTACATTTTCATGACGACGCAGCAGTGGCCCGATGGGGCCAGCGACAGATTCGTCAACTCTCCCGAGCATCTTTCACGCTGCATCGGGCACTCCTTATTGTCGAGCCCTGAAAACTGAGGCTGTCAAACTCCAAAATAACCATAAAGCACTGTCATAAAAGTGGACCAAGCAACTTGTGCATTACATTCTATGTTTTCTGAAACCATAATAACTTTATCTCACAAATTTAGGTCATTATTAACTTAAAATCCTCCAGTGTGTTTGAACTCAAGAACCAGATGAGTTTGATTTGTTAACAATAATTTGGATTGAATTGGTTTTGTTTTTTGTTTGTGTCAAAAAAATTTGTTTGAACAGAACCACAGTAGGTCTTTCATGAACTCTCTTGAATGCACAAAACTACAGCTGCAGTGGATGGCAAAATTTGTAAATTAGGCTTCAGAAGACTAAATATAACGTGCAGGTCGTTTTGACTACTTGTATTGAACTTTATACTTATTTATTTACTTTTGTTATTTTAGCTTTACGTAAGGATGTGAGAATTTTATCAATATTGTGATATTGTGATAGCAAAACTGTCTCAATATTATCGTGGTGACATGACGATATGAAACGATAGGTCTTCCAGGCAAAAAGTGTAGTTTTTAAAATATATTTAAACTTCTTATTCTAACATAAAAGGTCTTTAAAGTTGTGTTTTGGGCCATTATGTTCTGGCACAGTATCTGTCAAACAAACTAAAACCGAAAGTACAATATTGCTTAATTCCTTCATCAAGTTTTTGTTTTCGCTGCGCGGTTCAAAGCAAAGCGCACACGTGAACAGCTCGTGAGTCGATGTTTTCCGCGCCTCAGAACAGCTCTGTTTACAGTGAATGCAGTAAATTTGTTTATTACATGTGCCGTGAGTTTAGCACACATTTGAGAATACAACGGCCACCAGTTATGCTTTATTTTCACCGCAGATGATTTCAGCATTTCACTAGATTTGTAGTGAAATGCGTTTTTGTAATCCCGTTTTCACTGAAGCTAGAGTTTTCCATCAAATTAAAAGCTCTACTGCAGTTTCTGTTTAAAAGCTTAAAAGTGTAGTATGAATTGCTGACTGCTAGCGGTTTAAATGGCTTACTACAGTCCAAATTCAAAATGTTAATTTTTCCCCCTAATTCTTCATTTGGCTTTAAAAAAAAAATATCGCAATAAATATTGTATTGTGGACTTCAATCAGACTATCGTATCAGTGTTGTCAAAAATACCAACTTCGGTACCAATCGGTACTAAAATGTAAAAAATGTGACAATACCAGCATTTCCCGCAAGCATTTTAAGTGCTGTAAAGGTGAGCGAATTCTTAAACACCTCTGATTGGCCGTTGTGTTCACATGTTCAACAGATATGTCTGTGATTGGCTACAATGATCACGCTCTTCACTAAGCGCTTACAAAGATACACACAGGAGAGTTGCAAACAAAGCCGCGTCTATCAGCAGACCTGTCATCGTCAGCGGATCGCTAATAAATCTGCTGATAGATGGATCCTCTGATAGATCATGAAGCGATGATCATTGTAGCCAGTCACAGACATATCTGTTGAGTGCATGAATACAATGGCCAATCAGAGGTGTTCAAGAAATTGCTCAACAGCGCTCAAAAAAACGCTTGTGGGAAATGCTGGTATGGTCACATTTTCCCGACTGGTACTTTTGACAGCACTACATCTTCATTCACTTACGTGTAAAAGAGTTGGCAAGGTATTATTAAAAAATTAATCTTTGTTGTTACGCAGATAAAATAGGTCACATGGGTGTGATCTGTAAATATGCATTTGACTGTAGGGCAGTGTATTTAATGTGACTGTAAATCTATGATTGATGGACTGGTCTGTAATCCTCAATATTAAGGAAGAGAATGTGTTTATTCTGGTATCAAACTGGTTGATCTACATTTTTTTTTTCTTTTTTCTCTACAGTTACTTGGCGGACCAGTGCTGGAATGGAGGCTGCATCTACCTGATCATGTTGCGAAGAATTAAACGCAAGGCTCCTGTCCCTCCATGCAATGGCAGTGGGGGCAACTCCGTGGACGTCTCTAATGAGCACCGCCGCAACGTCTCTTCCGAGTCTGCAGGCAGCCCCACGCAGAATGGACAGAACGGCAAACGAACCCGCAAATTTGGTGTCATTTCCCGCTCCTCCTTTACTCGCGACAGCAAAGACAGTAAAGATAGCCGGGACTTTGAGCATGAGAATGGCTACAGCTCCATGGAGGCCGAGCTCACGTCCCCAGAGAGCAGCACCCCTCTGGATACACCGACCGATGATAGTCCAGTCATTGGCCCCCCAGTGCTGATATACAATCACATGACAGCGGGAAGCACAGCCACCCTACCCAGCCGATCCCGCCTGTCTGAAAGCTACAAAACTCAGTCAGTAAGCAGTGAACCCTCCAGTCAGGTAAGAAATATAGCAGTAAGAAACTATTGTTTTAATATAAGCTGTTAGAACTGGTATATAAAAGTAGTATAAGCCAAACGGTTTGAAGTTTGTTGTGTCTGGGGAGAAGTTGCAGAGATTATGGCCTGAAATGTCTCCATAAAACAAGCTAAGCAAACAAACAGAAAAGAGGGCACTTTAAAGTTTTGGAAACTCCCTTTAAGTGCATATATTTGAACATTTGCGCACTGTGCCGTTGACTTTGCTTTGAGGCTGAATGAGTGGTTGGTTGATGCTCATCATGTAATTAGAAGTTTGGACCCCACAGTGCGGCTAACTGCATATGTTTCCGATTTGATTCCCCATTGGGACCGCTGGTGTTTCTTGGAGCATGTAAGCCTGGTGACATTAAACTGAGTGGTTCACTCAAAATAACCATAAGGGTTCTTCTAGATGTATCCATGTGTCAGTGGTTGGAAGAACTGCTTGGAGGGGTCATCCTAAAAAGCTGTGTGGGTCTGATTTTGAACAATCACACGGGATTTCAAAGACCGACAAGGTGCGGGTTCCATGAGATCCTGCAACAAGTCATTTTCGGAAAGCCACATTAGAGGACAACAGACTGAATCCATATGCTTAATTGTATAACTGTGTCCTTAACTTCCATGTAAAATAAAATTAAAAAAAGTTTTGCCAGACAGATTTAGTAAATACACGCTCTTTGAAGGGCTTGAGATGGGATATATTTTTAATAGGGTTTTTTTTATTTGTTATTATTGTGTATTACAGTTTTAAATTAATTTTTGCTGTTTTTATATTTGGACTATGGAAGCCTGTTTCTGCCACTGAATAAAAAAATTTAAAAAGGTAATTGCAACTTTTTATCTCACAATTCTGACTTTTTCTCGCAATTACATTTGAGAAAAATTGTGAGATTTAAATTTGCAATTGTGAGTTGCAATTTCTAATTGGGGAAAAAAAGGACTGATATTTTCTCAAAATTCATATTTTTATGTTTATATCTCACAGTTCTGACTTAATAACTCTCGACTGCATGTTATAAAGTCAGAATTGTAAGATATAAATGTGCAATTCTGAAAAAAACGTTCGAATTGCACTTTTATATCTCACAATTCTGACTTTTTCATCAGAAAAAGAGTTTGTATGATGCAATTCTAAGAAAAATACTCAAAACTGTAAGTAAAAAGTCAGAATTATGAGTTTGTGTCATGCAATTCTGAGAAAAAAAAGTCAGAATTCTAAGAAATAAAGTCAGAATTACGAGTTTGTATTATGCAATTTCAAGAAAAATAGTCAAAATTTGAAGAAAAAGAGTCAGAATTGCAAGTTTGTATTATGTAGTTCTGAGAAAAAAATCAGAATTGCGAGTGTGTATCATGCAGTTCTAAGAAAAAAAGTCCAAATTCTAAAAGAAAGTTAGAATTGCGAGTTTGTATCATGTATTTCTGAGATAAACAGTCAGAATTGTGAGATAAAAAGTCACAATTACATTTTTAAAACTTTTTTTCAGCGGCAGAAATGGGCTTTCATATTAGACTACTGTAGCTGAAAAAAATAATTTAATAAAAACCTAATTTAATAACACTGTAACAAGCAATCTTCATCAAATCTCAGAATTAATATCCTTCTTTCTTAGGGTACATTTATTATATTATCATGTCTAAATTCTTGCCAGTTGATTTTAGTTGATTTTTTTTATTTTCATTTATTATAATAAAATGGTACAAGAATTTTATTTCTGGTCCATTTATTGGTATTAGCAATCAATTTAAATATCTGATATTAAATGTTTAATCAATTTAAATATCTGTGGATCTCTATTGTTAAGTCAAAATATAATTTTATATGACTGAATCAACTTGACTATTTTAGGTTACACAAATGAAAGTTATTATTAAGGGTCAAGGAAATAGCTTTTCAAGGAAAAAGCTGCATGTTTTCACTCTTTTCAGTGGATTATCCAGATAATTTGAAAGCATGTCAAATATTGGCGCTTTTAAAAGCAAATGAAAAATCATTTTAAAATAGACAATATCTCATTGAACTACTGAAATTAGTCATGTTACCTTGAAGCAATGTAATATGTGTACCTCACCAACCACGAAATCAAAGAACAATTCATTTGTATTTATCTTAACAATCTTTGTAGTAGCACACAGACTGAGTAATCAGTTATGACTTCACTATCAGATGACAGAAAACATAATCTGTTTAACATTAATGATATGCTCCCTCTCAAATACACTTATCCAATGTTATAAAATACATTTCCAGTACAGTCCTACAGAGATTACCACGCAAGTAATTAGTATCATTACTGTGTCTCTGCAAGCGTTGGGTAGGGACATGTCAGTGGGAGGATACGCAAACTAATTTTGACAGTGAACAGGGAAAGCGTGAGAACGTGAGAAGAGAGGCAGCAGACCATCTCAGCCTGATATCCCATGTCGGTGATTCACCCTGCCGACAGGCTTTCCTTGAGAACATGCCCCTCTCCTAGACAGATTTCAAAGGAAACCTGAACAAGTGGCAGCATGTTTATAATTTTGAGGTGTGTGCAAACCCAACTGTCAGGTTGAGAAGGAGTGTTAAAGGTAAAGTGTCTTTTTGCACCACAAGAGGCACCAAACGGAATTGTTAAAATAATGAGCTCTTCTAAGCAGGCTATTTAGAAACCTTAAGCACCCTTTGTCTACGCTGAATAGTCAGACATACATTACTGTTCACAAGTTTGTGGTCTGTAAGATTCTTTTTATGTTAAGTGTCTTGTGTTAACCACGGCTGCATTTATTAAATTCAGTGAAATGTTATTACAATTTAATAAAAGTCATTAAAACCCAATATTTCCTTTAACTGAATGCATACAGACATAACACAGAGCTTTGAATGACAAAATGGTAACTCTGATGACAAAATTTACAATATAAACGGTTATGCAAGACCAACTTAGTATGCTAAGCGAATAATTGTCCGAATATTGTTTAAAAATATATAATTTTAGGCTAATGTTGTGACGCGTCTTTAATGATTTTTGAAAATTCATGGGCTCCTGTGTTAGTGTTACTGTCAGAAAAGCTTTGATGTTAGGCACAATAGCTGTAAATGGCTCGGTGACTGAAATGAATTCATGCATTTAAACGCAGCCTTTCGAGTAAGACTGCTACAGTAGTCCTGCAATGCTACCAAAATCAGTTTACATTTCGAAGGTGATAAAAGCTCTATCCTCTTGGATTCATTATGTTTGCATAATCAGTTGCTATTTGCAGCCCTGGACAACAAGACCAGTCTTAAGTAGCACAGGTATATTTGCAGCAATAGCTGAAAATGCATTGTATGGATCAAAATTATCGATTTTTCTTTTATGCCAAAAATCATTAGGATATTAACATTATGTTCCATGAAGATATTTTGTAAATTTCCTACCGTAAATATATCAAAATTTAATTTTGGATTAGTAATATGCATTGCTAAGACCTTCATTTGGACAACTATAGGTAATTTATCTTAATATTTTGATTTTTTTTTTTGCACCCTCAGATTCCAGATTTTCAAATAGCTGTATCCAAATATTGTCCTATGGAAAGCTTATTAATCAGCTTTCAGATGATGTATAAATCACAATTTCAGAATTTGATGACTGGTTTTGTGGTCAAATTTGTTTTTCTTAAATGAAGTTATGTGTTAATTGTGATTTGTGTCTTACATTGTCTAAGTTGATTGTTATGTAAAGAGCGACTGAAAAAAACACACACTGTATGTCATGACATTATTATATGTAGTATTATATCTATTAAGTTCAGTTAGGAAAATTACGTTTTTCCTACAGCTAGAGCTGAGAAACAGGATCACGTCCATTTAACCTCATTATGAAGCTGTCGGTTATTTAGCTGTCAGTTATTATTTCAAAAGCAGAGAATAATAACATGTTGTATTTATTGTTAAAAGCTCTGTAGCCATCATAATAGACAAAAAAAATGCAAAGTACACCTCATTTTTTTTTCGGTTAATGCCAGAGCAGACAGAAAGAATGAAAAAAGTCTGTTCTGTCATTTTATTACCCTGAATTTACATTTTAGACTAAATTTCACCCTTTATCGAAGGACAAGAGCTTAATGAACATTAATGGCAGTGAACAGATTGATGAAGTGCAGCTCAGTGAAAGAAGTGGCTGTTGAATCTGTCAGAAACAGGTGCTCCTAAAGTTTCCCTTCTTCTGATTTATGTACTCTCCAAAAGAGGAAGTCAGTCTGAGTAAAAAAAACAAACATGGAAAATACATCAGTTCAGTTCTTCCACTTACCTTTACAAAACCTTTATTCTTATTTGACAGTAAAAAGCGGATAATATTCTAAAATCTTCTAAACGATAATCTTTCCTAATTTGCTGAAACTTCTGTTCGGAGTTGATCAGTAGGTATTTTTGCAGCATAAAATGGGAAGCATTTTGAAAACTGTAATGAAAGTTCAAACCGCAAAAAACAGCTGCTGTAGGACTTGCGGTTTATTTTGTGTTATGTAACGAAGAACATTCCTGATTGTTCCACCATACGGATAAATATCTCCCTCTTCTTCTCCACAGCCCCGTGAGGGCAGCCGGATCTGGAAGATGCACATGGTGAAGGGTCAGGATGGACTGGGTATCCAGATCACGGGCGGGCGAGGGTCCAAGCGCTCTCCTCACGGTATCATCGTGGCCCACGTGGAGGAGGGAGGAGCCGCACAGAGGTAAACGGCCTTCATTTGCAAAGGTTTTCATTTGCTGCCCTGGCAACAGTAGGTGCTGTGGTGACACTGCTCAATCAGCATCTCATGCATATGCGAGTGTCAGGGAGTCTTGAGTGTACTCCACGATACTCATTAATCTTCAAAGCCATTGTGACACCCTTATATGGGTGCATAGAAAATATTCAGTCACGCTGCTGTATATACAATAGTGACCAGTCCGTGAGGTATCAGAAGCTTAGTAATTATTATATTAATTATTAAAGAGACAGTTCACCCAGAAGTGAAAAATTACCCATGATTTACTCACCGTCAAGCCATCCTAGGTGTGTATGACTTCCTTCTTTCAGATGAATACAATCAGAGTTATATTTAAAAATGTCTTGGCTCATCCAAGCTTTATAATGGCCGTAAATGGCTGTTAAGATTTGGAAGTTCAATAAAGTGCATCCATCCATCGTAAAAAGTGCTCCACATGGCTGGAGGTTAATAAAGGCCTCGTTTGTGTAAAAAAAAAAAATCTATATTTAAAACTTTTTTAGCTTCTGATAACTGTCGTTTGCACACTTATGAGAGTGGCGTTCCAGCGGATGATGTAGGATGTAGGCGAACGTAGTGATGAAAGCGCAGAGGAGAGAGCAAAACAAAACACTGGTTACAAATTAGAAGCGGAAAACGAGGATTTGTAAAGAAAAATGACGGCGGATTTCAATATAAGCCAAGTGGAGACCTGTTTTCCTTTGCTAAAAAGGAAAGGAAACTTTGCTTCCTTTGCTCCTGTAAACTTTGTTCTCAGTAGACTAGCATATTCTCACCGGAGCTTACACAACGTCTACGTCCTATGTCATCTGCTGAAACGCCACTCTCTCATAAAAGCACGCACGACAGTTAGCAAAAGCTAGAGATTACAGTTTGTAAAGTTTTCAATATATAGATATTTTACTTACACAAATGCATCGCTTCACCTTAGAAGGCCTTTATTAATCTCACAGAGCCATGTGGAGCACTTTAATGATGGATGGATGCACTTTTTTGGACTTCTAAATCTCAACAGCCATTCACTGCCACTATAAAGCTTGGAAGAACCAGGACATTTTTAATGTAACTCTGACTGTATTCGTCTGAAATAAGTCATATACACCTAGGATGCCTAATTTTCATTTTTGGGTGAACTATCCATTTAGTGGTGTTACTAAATTGGTGTTTTTAATTATTAGTGTAAAGTGAGTGTTAGATGATGACAGATAATCTAATTGTAAAAAGTAAAATGAGCTTGCATAGTTAAATATTCTATATTTACTGACACTAATTGATTAAAAAATACATATTTATATCATTTTGGTAATAATGGTAATTTAACAGTATTTGTGAATATGGAATATTTAATAGAACTGATTTACGTTATTTTATTTTATTTATTTTTTTATTTTTTTGGGATGCACACTATATCATAAAATAAACATGCATTACATGCAATTCACTGATATCAAAAAAATCACAATATTGTCATATCAATGAAATACCAAATTTCAAGCTTCCTGGTGATTTCTACCTCTAATGAACTGCAGTACCATGGTATGTAAGCAAACGGCTGTCATTTTGTAAAATTAGACAAAGCCAGGATATTCTAACGTGATTCTAACATTAAATATGTCTTCAACTACAATCATTGAAAAGATTTGTATGATGTTTTTTTTTAATACTGTAGAAATCATTTCTTCCTCGTTCACATGCGTATCGCCCCTCAAACTCTGAAGCTGCGACATGTTGAAGAATTTGCTGACTTGCTTCCCTTTGTGATTCATTAATGCACACTTTGACAAAGTTTGGAGGAAGCACAACAACCTGATGGTAATGAGCCAAATGCTGAAATTAACACTTGTTGCCTCAAAGAACTTGAATTACTCGCCCTAGGTGATGTGCTAAGTTAAATACATGTGTTCAGGGAAAATAAGCCCTTGTGGCTTTGCCTTAGGACCCAAAAAGTTAACTGATTTCAGGCATACAAATTCATGAGATGTTGCACATCTGCTGGAAAATACATACGCAGCTCCCCCACATCATCTACAGTCGGAGCAGGCTATTTTTGGTATGACCAGCACTAGGGTTTATTGTTATAATTTAGCAGTACAACATTTTCTCCCACACAGTTTTAATGGGGGGCCATTTCTGAGAAACTTGTAGACATGAATCATACATATTGGTCAAACTGGCTGCTTTCCAAATCTCTTTCTAGTGTGGCGCAAGACGTGGCCTGGTGGTCAGATCAGGGCCGTCAATACAGCATGATGTGGGGAGTTATGAAGTTTCCTGCTCTTATATAACAGCTAACACTGAGATAACCTCAGATTTGTTCATCTGTGACTGAAGCCCTGAGGATTTTGACCAGTGAGAGGCTTTAAGATTTTGAATCTTTCTCTCTTGACTGCACACTGTTCATCGTAATGAAGCTTCAGTTGAGTGGTCAGGCCATTTGGAAATGGAAGAATGTAGCAGAGACAGAGATGTCTTTGTGTGACTGTAATTTATCTCTTTTTCTTGATAAAAGCATGATGAAACTGGTCTCCTTTTGCTATGAACTCAGTGGTGACTGCATCATGTGCAACTTCTAGATGGATAAATAGTTAAAATGAATGTTGATGATCCAGAAATGATTTTAGACAGCTTTGAAACTCCAAAAGTAGATCATTCCTTCTCTTGTCCACATCATTACACATGGTCATCAAGGACATAAAATGTGACCCTGTACCACAAAACCAGTCATAAGTAGCACAGTTATATTTGTATAATAGCCAACAATACATTGTATGGATCAAACTAATTGATTTTTATTTTATGCACAAAAAAAAAAAAATCATTAGGATATTAAGTAAAGATCATGTTCCATGAAGACATTTTGTACATTTTTTTTACCTTAAATATATTTAACTTAAATTTTGATTAGAAATATGCATTGCCAACAACATTTTGACAACTTTAAAGGCCATTTTCTCAGTATTTTGATTTCTTGCACCCTCAGATTTCAGATTTTCAAATAATTGTATCTTGGGCCAAATTGTCCTATCATAACAAACCACACATCAGTGGAAAGCTGTATAAATCTCAATTTCAAAAAACTGACCCTTATGACTGGTGTTCTGTAAAATGTTCTGTATTCTCTCAGTTCATATACATTTTGTCATTCATCACAGGTTGTTGTTGTCCCTGGTTGACGTTATTTGCATCAAGCTGCCTGTCATATAGAAACCACTTGTCGTGATCCAATCAATTTTTGATTAACATGCATTAACATCCCATTACCATTTCACTTTAATAGCTGCAACGTGACTTCAGTAGTGTCTTCTGCTTGTTTTTCTGTAAGTGGCTGACCTGATCATGCTTTCTCTGGTTGTTTTTTGATTTCAGAGATGGCCGTCTGAAAGCAGGTGATGAGTTACTGATGATAAACGGTCACTCCCTGGTTGGCCTCTCACACCAGGAAGCTGTAGCCATCCTGCGCTCCACCGCTGGACTCGTGCAGCTGGTAGTGGCCAGCAGGGTAAGTTTGAGTTTGCGAGCAAATCAGCCTCATACTATATCAATAACTGTGTGTCACTGAACTGGGAAGGATCTTCATGGGCACTTCTTGATGTGGTCCTTGTATAAAGTGTGTCAGCCGCTCAAGCACGTAAAGATGTCATAAGCAGATGCTTGTAGCCGCTAAAAAATTGAACAGTGAAGCTGGGCTCGCCGCTCGGCTTTCTGAGATAAAGTTAAAAATACTCGCAGGCTGCTCAACGGCACACAACATGCTTTCTCCAGCTGCTCTTCCTTCCTTTCCCAGGATGAATCCGAAGTGGACTTCCACAAGTACCCGTCCACCAGCTTGCCCGACCTAGTGAGCACGTGCTCTGGTCCGGGTGCCTCTCCCTCCCCGGGGGAGGAGAAGGAGAACATGGAGCCGGATGTGGAGGACGTGAGGGCCAGCAGCCTTTCACTGCCCACCCAGGACTTGGTACGTACATTTGCTGCCTATCTGCCTCATTATCTGCCGCTTTCATCTGGTGCTGCCTCCGCTGGCTTCTAGATTGAGCTAGAGCGGACTGTTTTCTGTTTTTGGTAGTGTTTATGATTAAAAGTTTGCTTTGGGGAGAAATGTTCAATGCTTTTATAATCATAATCTGTTTTGTAGTGTGACTGTGTAGTTGTCTTCCCTTAAACATCCAACTGCGTCTGGCTGAGGTGTTTGATAAAAAGCAAACACACTTCCATGGTTCGTCTGATAAGAATGAGACTTTCCTGATATTTTTCAGCAAAATCTAAATAACTGCAGCATGTTGTGATTAAAATACAGCGTTTCCTTTTAAGGACAGCAGCGCTGCTTTATCTGTTTGCCTCTTTTGATCTGTGTGCCAGGGTGCCATTTATGTTCTTGAGGTTTTTATCTGTTGTTTTGCCAGATAAATATTAGTGCCACTGTTTACCAAGCAGCCATTGGCTCAGCATTTGTTCGTTTCATCACAGATAACAAATTATTCATTTGCTCTGCGCAAGCAGGCGTGCATCAAATCGCTAATGCCACACAGCGTTAATGTTTAATCACACAAAATGAGACGTTGCACTGGTTTGGTTATCAGTAATGGCAACATAGCTAATGCTGGCCATTAACCGATCAATGGCACACTGACAGGACCACACAACTCAACATATTAGAACTCTTGCGTAGTTGTTTCGGAGAACAGCGCCCGTGATGCTTCGCTTGAGGTGTTCTGTGGTGCAGAGTAAAGTGGGTCATTCCCCACCGCCCCCCACTGTGTCTATACTGCGCACACATTCTCGCTTTTGGTACTAAAATAATGGAACGGAGCAACCGTCCCGCCTGCTGTCTAATTACATTAGCATTCCATTGCTCCTGCTGGTCGTAGCTGTGAATTTGGGGCAGTTAAGCTTGGGTTTGTCTCACTGTACAGCAGAAAACTTTTGACATGTGTTATTTTGTGATCCTCTAGTCCTTATCAATAATTTACTCATAGTGACACTGTTCAAGCTTAAAAATAGCAAACAAGACAGTGAAAGATACTGCACGGTATATAGTTCCATATATACACATATATATACACCACTGAATGTAAATGATTGGATCGGTAGGTGGGTAGGAAAGAAAAAAAGGTATAAATGCTGTCACCTGGGCTGCGCTTTTGTACCTCATTTCCCCCTCAATATCAGTTTGAATAGTCATTTTGAATAGTCTCGCGTAACCTTACCTTCAGACTAGGGCTGGGAATCGATTCCTCGATTCCGAGGCATTGGGAATCGATTCCATAGGTTGGACACAGGAAGCAGCCTTCCGTTACGCACTTATTAATTTGCCTCTTGCTCACTAATAGTGATTAGAAATCTGATTCGTTTCCACAAAAATGTTAGTTTGGATAGATCGTTTTAACGAAGCAGTTAAAAAATTATTCCGAAGTTATTTTACGGTTTATATTGTCCACAATTCACGACAGAATAGATCATGAAGTGATCAAGGGCCTTGATCCTATTTCCATCCTAAATAAAATGCTATTTTTTAACCTTTCTATCGACCAATGATAATTCTGAAAGCAAACGCAGAGAGCACAGATCAGTGGCCGATAGCGCATCTGATTGACAGATAAACCACAAGCTCTTATATGAGTGTTGTTGTTCTGGTTATTTTGTTTCAGTCTACAGTTTGTTCATTTTGTGCAAAGCCGTTGAAGTAAACATCCATCAGCTGAACTGTTCTATTCATGCAATAAACAAATGTATCATAATTTTTAAAAAATAAAACTTCATATTATGATAAGACTATCTTTATATCCTGCAGTCGTGGCGAAATTAGGTTCCTCCAATCTAAAAAAAAAGAAGAATCGAAAATGAATCGAAAACAACAGTGAAGAGTCGATTCTTGGAATCGAATCCAATTGATCCCAAATTTTCAGAATCGAACAGCTCTACTTCACCTTGGCCGCTTTGAATGGCCCAAAGGCCATATGACTGACAGGTAAAGCAGCTAATCACGTTTCGTTTTATGCCACATTCGTTTTATGTTTAGGGACTTGTGTGTAAAACTGTTGTACATATTTTAAAGAGTCTGCCGTGATTTAGTTGATCCTGGTAAGTGCTCATTGTCACAGTTCTTCTTCCATGAGGGGGTTTGGCATCACGGCATCTTTGTTTCCAGACGGAACATTAAAGAATGTGACACACACGTCTCCTGGAAATCATTTTGTGTGCCATATGCATCAGACTCATGCATGTGGGCATGACGTCTGAGGCTGAGACTGCCTTTTAAAAGGGTATCGCCCCAGTGACAGCATTTGTACCTTTTTCCTGAGGCTGTAGATAGATGAATAGGTAGGTACATGGATGTGTAGATAGATAGATAGATTCCTTTATTCTTTATAAAAATTAACTTGTTTCTGAGAATCTTTGCATTGCTAGATAAAGACTATCTTAACCCAGTTAAACATCAGTAGGATTCACTTGGTCACTGCACAGATAAAGACGTGTAAGTAAAGTCTTATGAGACATGATGAGGTTTGAGGAGCCTGTGGAGCTTCCTCTCATCCTGTGTTCTCTGGTCTCCAGTGAGCTGTTCTCACCCTCCAGGCTTCCGTCTCTAGTGAATGACAGAGTGGGAGCTCTTACAGGGTGATGGGAACTGAAAGAGGATTAAACAAAAATAAAGTTTGCTCTCGTTCCCATTTCATAGGTCCTATGATACTGAAATGACAAATTGTGGAATTTTATTTAGTTAGCTCCTTACAGGCATGACATTGGAACATTTTTAAAAGACTTTTTAAATTGTGATTTTTCTTGGAACAAGTCATGGGAAATTCTGATTCAAAAAATGACATCATCTACTTCATCTGCACTAAAGCCAAGTTTTTCCTTGCTTGTAGTTACTGCATGTTGCTTTTTGTTTTTACAAGCATTTGGGCAATTTAGGCAATTGAAAAACACTTGCTTTTCCCCCTGTTTTTAAATAACAGCGTCTCATTCACAATCAATAAACAACTGTGACAAATTTCATCGAATGCTTATGTTTCAGCAACATTTACCCCCGTATATCTTTCATTCATAGCTCTTGAATGCAGTAAGCAAGAATCACACTCCATTAGCAAACCATTTTTCCCCTTTACTGTGGTTTGCTTTAAGGGGACACTGCAGGCAAAAACAGTTTTTTCATGCACCTGTCAAATTTGAGATTTTGGGCTTTTTGGTTTTTCATAAAGTGATTTTTCAGACTAGTGGAAAGAAAACATTCAAAAGACACTGTTAAGTGTTTTTTTAATAGCATTTTATCTACTTGCATGAATAGATTTCAATTACAATACATAGTTTCTCAAAATGATTTTTTTCTCCTACACTGAGCCATAAATCTCCACTTCAGTAACACTTACAAACACCAGACTTTACATTTTTATTCCTGTCTATGTCCTGAAGGTTTTTGCAGAGGGATTTGTTCATATATAATTTGCTTGATTATATACAGCATTACAAAAAATTAAAAAAATATATATATTGTTTTCTGTCAGTTTTTTTTCTGAATTATAGAGTAACAAAATGAGATTTCCAAAATTTGACTCTAATATGTAAAAAAATTCCAAAATTAAACAAGAATTTTGAAACTGACTACATATATTGTTTAGATTTTTGTGCTAGAAATATATGCAAATTAGTGCATATTTTATTAAACCTTTCATTTAAACCTCAAGATTTTAGAAAACTTGTAATACAAAAAATGTTTGCAATTATCAATGTAATCAATCAACTGGGTAAGTAAGGTGATAACTATTAGTTAATTTTTTACCCTATTCACCCGCAGTGTCTTGCCTAATAGTTCACCAGCTAGAAATCGCTTTTTTCTAATAATCAAGAATGACTGGAAAAGGCAAAGTCTTGCAATTGGTCTGAAAGTGTGTGAACCCTAGAAAATGAAATGGAGAGTGTAATTGGTCCAATTAATATTTCAGTTTGCCATATGGTTGCTTTCCCATTTCACTCTTCCATTCCAAATCCAAACACCTGTCCAAACTGTTCTTACACTCCCTTTCAACAACCTGCCACAGCAGAAGAGGGCGATGAGCTGTTGCTATTATGTGGGTGTCCAGTGCTGACAGTGTTGGGTGTGTCTTCAGATCTGATCTGAAGTGGTTTTTATGAGACAAAGGGAAAGAGGAAAAAAACACGGGAGCACATTTTCAAAAAATATGGAAGGGAAGGATCTGGAAGAAGGACGCAGCTGTGACTGTCACGTTGAGTCCTGTGAGGCACGTAGGTATGGGGTTTAAGGAAGCCCACGGGCTCACCTGCAACAGCGTAGCGTAGCTTGTTCATGCAGGAGACAGATCGCATTTCTGACAACGGAGGGGAAGGGCTTCCTGTCTGCATGCCTGAAAAGAGAGCAGTGGATCTTCCCTTACATGTTGCTGTTTGAACTTGTTTCAGGATGCATGAGCTGTGCGATAAACCGAAGCTCATTCTTAAAGCTGAGGCGGTTAGAAGGGGAAAACGCTGTGGTATTTTTTTTTTTTTTTTCACAGCAGCCAAGGAAGAGCAGTATTAATGTGGTGCAATGAAGCAGGTTTTCTGACTTCAGCATGCCACTGGCAGTTATTACAAAAATTAATTGCCACGCACAATAAATATTTAAAGAACCCTTAAATCAACTTAATCTAAATCAGTGTTACAAAGGTTTTTTCCTGAGTGCTTACGTACAAAGGCCTATGTAAAGTTGACTACATAATTGCAGTTAATTTAGATAATTACTTAATAGCATTTTATGTTAATAGTTATTAGTGATCATTTAAACATTAACACCTTATTTAGCACATTTAGTGGTTACCATATAAAAGCAGTAATCACAAGAAGACACATTCATCATTAAAAAAAGAAAGAAAAAGATTACACTGCACATTTTGGGCCGTCAAAAACATCAATGTACACTACCATTTGAAAGTCTATGGTTGCAAAGATTTTTTGGCCTTTTTTAATTAAAAATGCAGTAAAAGTAGCAATTGTAAAATATCATGGTAATATAAAATAACTATTTTAATGTATTTTAAAATGTAAATGAAATTTCAGCAGCTATTGCTTCAGTCTTCAGTGTCACATGGTCCTTAAAGGAGTAGTTCACTTCCAAAACAACCATTTACATATAATGTACTTACCCCCTTGTCATCCAAGATATTCATGTCTTTCTTTCTTCAGTCGTAAAGAAATTATGTGTTTTGCGGAAAACATTTCAGGATTTGTCTCCATATAGTGGACTTCAATGGTGCCCGTGAGTTTGAACTTCCAAAATGTAGTTTAAATGCAGCTTCAAAGGGCTCTAAATGATCCCAGCCAAAGAAGGAAGGGTCTTATCTAGCAAAATGATTGGTCATTTGCTTAAAAAAACAAAAAAACAATACAATTTTATATACTTTTTAACCTCAAATGCTCGTGTTGTCTAGCTCTGCATGAACTCTGTGTATTCCGGTTCAAGACAGTTAGGGTATGTCGAAAAACTCCCATCTCATTTTCTCCTCCAACTTCAAAATCGTCCTACATCGCTGTTTTGGGTAAACTTTTTTTTGTAAAGGGTGTTTGATCTTCTTTGCACGTTCACTTTGTAAACACTGGGTCGGAACTTCTGCAGCGATGTAGGACGATTTTTGAAGTTGGAGGAGAAAATGAGATGGGAGTTTTTCCACATACCCTAACTGTCTTGAACCGGAATACACAGAGTTCATGCAGAGCTACACAAGACGATCATTTGAGGTTAAAAAGTATATAAATTGTCAAACCTTTTTAGAAAATATCCGATCGTTTCGCTAGATAAGACCCTTCTTTCACGTCTGGGACCATTTTGAGCCCTTTGAAGCTGCATTTAAACTGCATTTTGGAAGTTCAAACTCACGGGCACCTTAGAAGTCCACTATATGGAGACAAATCCTGAAATGTTTTCTTCAGAAAACATAATTTCTTTACAACTGAAGAAAGAAAGACATGAACATGAGTAATGAGTAAATTATCTGTACATTTTTGTTTTGGAAGTGAACTTCTCCTTTAAGAAATCATACTAATATGATCTTGAACTCAAGAAACATTCCTTATTATTATCCTTGTTGAAAACTGATTTTTTTGTTTAATTCTTTGATTAATAGAAAGTATATTTATAATATAAAATATATATTTATATATATAAAATATCAAAAGCATCCTTGCTGAATAAAAGTATACATTTTTTTAAACAAATGTTTTGTTTAAAAACTTCAAACAAACATTTTTTATCTATTTTTTTTTTTTATAAAAGCTATTTAATTTACAGTACAGACATTTATTGGTTAAATCATAGGGCATGAAGCAAGGGCATATGACACATTTCCGTTCCACACTTCTAAGAAAACACTGACTTTCGTTTACACATTAGATTTGGTCTCCCTGTGTGAAAATATGATAGCGTTCACCAGCATGACTGTGCAACATTCCCTACAGCCCTGCACAGTGAAGGGCAAACAAATGTTTATGGCTTACACTTTCAAGAGGAAGTGTCACAGGAAACTGAGGAATGTTTACTCCATTTGCTTTGTTTCTCATTTTGGAGCCAGTCTGATGTATTCTGCCTCTCTTTGTACAAGGCTTGTTTCCTAAATCTATTTCTCTCCTGTCTTTCAGTTTACAGATCTTGACAGACTGGAAGAACGTGGCAGGATTGAGGGTCCCAAGGGATGTTGCCGAAGCCCCACACCGATGAAGTTCCGTAGCAGATCCCAAGGTCGAACACGTCTAGCTGTATCATGTCAAAAGCCTGCTGAGCATGAAAACTTTGTAATGAGATTAAACTGCATTGGATTATGGCCAAGGGTGGATCCACCAATTCTAATTTCTTTATGATAGATTCTTGCACCAGATCAGGGTGTACTGAAATTGTTTACATAGTTTTTTAATTATGCTTGTTAATCAGCAGAGACATTCAGACATATGGAGATCAGATTGTGAATATAAATGACTGAATTAAGTGTGTTTACATTTCAAGTTCATGTCTTGATGATATTATGATCAGGTGGAGGAAGCCGTCTGGAGTCTGTTGGTGAAGACGATGAGCTTATTGTGGAAAACGGCGATACAGGAAGTGATGTAGCAGAAAAGCCAGCGAGAGGAGGACGCAAACATTCCCTCCCGCAGCAGCTGGATACAGTCGGGATCCGACAGGTTGCTGCAGCTTGTTAGCTTGTTTATTTTAATTTTTGTCTTCTTCAAGCTATCATTCTTGGTATCTTGGTATAATGTGGTGCCTGGTTCCAGTTCTATGTGTTGTGAAGGCTCAAAATATTTTGAATTATTATGTGGCACGGCCACTTCAAAAATGACTCACCCAGTCTTTCCTTACATGTGGCTGGAAGGTTTTCCCTAGCTGTGCTAATTACAGTGTTTGTCAAAAGTTAATTGAAATGTGTGAATAGTTTAATCCTATTCAGGCCTTCATTCTTTTTCTTTCTTTCTTTATACAAGTAGGGGATAATGTACAGTCATTTTCGCAAAAATAAACACTAACAGATTGTGTAAAATATAATTTAATATATTTAATTATTTTATTACGTGAGGAAAAAATAATATAAGAAATCAGTTAGTAAAAAAACAAATGTTGACAACAGTTTAGCATCATTATTAAAAAATATTTTACCACAGAATGCTTCAGTTGACCAATCAAAATCAAGTATTCCAGATAGCCATGTGATAAACCCAAATATAGTGCAGTTTATATAATAGTCGGGTAACACTTTACTTGAAGGGGTGTGCATATGACTGACATGACACCTTCATAATCATGACATGACACGTGTTATGAATATGAAGGAGGTTTTATGCATGTTTATGACAACTGTCATTAAGTGTCATTCACTCAATTATGTCATTTTTAATGCAAAGATGACATTGTTTGAGATGCCTTTGTTATGACATCTTGACATAAACCGATACATCATAACCTGTCAGTGTCCTTGTCTTGACAACTTGATATTACCAAGACAATGTTGTACTATATGACATACAATATACTATATATGTATATGACAGCTTTTGTTCAGAAAAATATGAAAGTGAACTAATCTTTTGTTGTAAGGAAATAAAATGATGAAAATGGAAAAACATTAAGAAATAAAAATGCACTTGCACCTGTTGGGCAATTATTTGTTATCAGGCCAGATAAGAAGGATCAGTCTATTAACTGTTCAAGAGGAATGGATTCCAGTGATATAATAATAATAATAATAATAATAATAATAATAATAATACACAACAACCATGGGTGAATCGCTCTGCAAATGCAATAAAATACTATTTTATCCCTGTAATTATTATTATTGGATGATTGATTTTATTTCATGAACATCTGTTCATCTTTTTTTACGACATTTGAAATAGTCTATTATCTGACCTTCTTTTGGGGGAAACTTAAAAAAAAAAAAAACGTTATGAAATGAAACATATTCATGACACTGTTATAAAATTATTGACAGAGTATTAGCACTTCATGACATCTTAATGACAAATTTGTACAAATTTGACAATTTTTACCACTATAAAAAAAATTGGTTAAAAAATATTAATGACTCAATTATAATGGCCTCATGACAGCCAGTGTCCAAACCAACCACATGACAGTTTAATGTTAACCCACAAAGCTAAGTACTTTATTGTTTGATAATTAATCTGCTATGTCATGTTTATTACAGATTTATGACAGGTTATTTTGTCTTGGTAATGTCAAGATGTCATAACAAGGGTATCGTAAACAATGTCATCTTTGCATTAAAAATGACATAACTGAGCGAATGACACTTGCATAAAACCTCCTTCATATTCATGACATGTGTCATGTCATGGTGATAAAGGTGTCATGTCAGTCTTACGCACACCCCTTCAAGTAAAGTGTTACCAATAGTCTTAATTTGTTTGCTTTTTCTTCACAATAACATTAGCACAGTAGCATTTACATTTACTTTCTCTCAGCTGTTGCTTTTAAAGTGACTCACAATTGAGGAAAAAATTTACAAAGCATTTCATAGGTATGAATTACTGAAGGTAGCTGCTTATTTTCTCACAATTCAACATAATAAAAACAATACTTATTTTATCAACTCATTGTTTATTCATAACCTCTTATCATCCTCTTCAGGAATATCAAATTGTGAAGAAATCGGCTCGTTCCCTGAGCACTGTTCAAGTGGAATCTCCATGGCGACTGGCACAGCCGTCCATAATCTCCAACATTGTCCTGATGAAAGGACAGGGCAAGGTGAGGGAGGCCCTGCAATCGGGACAATACATGCTGTCACCATGCAAATTCATATATGTAGCATTTTAGATGTAAACTGCTTTGATCTTGTTGCTTTTCTTTTATTTGGGGGTGATTCACTCTCTGATTCATATCGTAACTAAAAAGATACATGTGGTAGAGGTGGACAATGAAACCTTTATGAAAAAACAATAGCGTGTATCAAATACATCTCCATCTGTACTATTGTAAATCCAGGCTCATAGAGATGTGTGTTTGAATGTGTAGGGTCTCGGCTTCAGCATTGTCGGTGGGCAGGATTCAGCCCGGGGGAGGATGGGTATATTCGTCAAAACAATTTTCTCCAATGGAGCAGCTGCAGCAGATGGCAGGCTAAAAGAAGGTAGATGGACACTCCTGGTCTTGATACAGTAGCTCTAATGCACTTGGAGCAATTGTCATCAAAGCAGTTGTACCTCAACCACGTGGAATTAGGATTTTCAGTGCCGTTGGCTTTTAGCTTTTTTTCACTTTCTTTTTCCACCTTCCAGGTGATGAGATATTGGAGGTGAATGGAGAGTCTCTCCAAGGCCTCACGCACCAGCAGGCCATTCAGACCTTCAAGGTAAATTGCTCAGTCACCCCAGAAACACCTGCAGCGGTGCATAAAACCTCAGAGAAGGAATTAACTCCGGACTGTTAAACTCAGGCCCATTTCTTGGAATTATTTTTACGTCATTGGGAAGGAAATTACTAGGAATTCTTAGGTGTTCATTCTATTTGGCATCTAAGGTTTTTCTCCATTTCAGCAACTGAAGAAGGGAGTAGTTACCCTAACAGTGCGGACCCGTCTGAGAAGCCCAAGTCTTACACCCTGTCCCACACCCACCCTGCTCAGCAGATCCAGCTCTCCAAACTCAAATGCCAGTGGTGGGACTCCAGTCCCTCCTAGCTTTGAAGATGGGGACTCTCGTAGGGGGCCTGGTCCCAAAGATCGCATTATCATGGAGGTTACACTAAACAAAGGTACAATCTTGACTTTTTGAGGTATACTAACATTTAAAAGTTTGGTCTCAGTATGTTTTGTTTTTGGAAAGAAAGTAATACATTTTTTTTCAGCAAGGACACGTTCATTTGATTAAAAGTGACAGCAAAGACGCTTATAATGTTACAAAAGATTTTTATTTCCAATAAAGGCTGTTCTTTTGATCTTTGTGTTAATCAAAGATCCTGGAAAAAAATAGTGCCCAAATAGTGAATCCGTATTCGGAAAGGCACGGAAAATGAATAACACATTCTGCGGAGCCAATAAAAAGACATGATTAGCTGCTTACTAGAAGTAGCCTGTTACATTGCGGTTAGGGCTGTCACTAACAATTATTTTGTTAATCGAGTAATCTCTTGATTATTCTGACAATTAATCGAGTAATCGGATAATTATACTTTTTTTTATATTACTAAAAATAGACCTCAGCCTTTAAAATAGCTTAAAATACATATATAATAGCAATTAGTCAATAATAATTAGTTCAAATCAAGTATCAAAAGTGAGTATTCATTTGGTTTTATTAAACAAATCTGTTAAAATACATAATGTTTTTTAAACAATAGAGCTAATGTACATTACGCATTAAAATGAATGCCTGCAAAGGGCACCAACGGTCTGATGGTTTTCACACATTTTACTGAGCGATCTAATCTTGTTTAAACTCAACACCTTTTAATTCAGGTGTCTACCTAATCTTTAATATTTTGCCATGTCTTTATAATAGACAAGCTACAGCCACTGTAATTTCTTGAATATGTGGACATCAAAACGTTTAGAGTGAGGTTTTCAGCTTATATTTTGAAATTGCGAAGAACAGTGAGCATATTGAGAAAGATAATGATGTATTCTCCTGTGTTTGTCACGTACATAACCTACACACATGTAAATAATTATATATTTACAATAATTGCATTACATGCATATATTATTTCAATTGAATCGCATCGTTTGTGAATTCTTAATAGCATTATGCTTTATTATGATTTTTAAATGGGTTTAATATGTGGAATGCACCTCTTCCGGTATTTTGCCAATTACTTAACACGGGCAAAATGCAATCAATGATTTTTTTTTTTTTTTTTTTTTAATCAAAAACTCGAATAGAATCGAGGAACTATTGCAGCCCTAATTACAGTACATACAATTTTACTTACCACATAAATACAGTAATAAGAGATGACTGATAGAATGATGGCGAATGATTTGCAGATCCTGAGCACCACTGACAAACATCTAATCTTGTAAAATGTGTGGTAAGTACTGCCGCTCCCTAGTTTACACAGAGTATGAGCGATCGCGAATCTCGAAAGTGAAAGTAAAAAGTGTGCGTGTATTTAAAAGAGATTTCAAAGCCCTGCATATTATTACCGGCTCCCTGATGCCTGCAATTTATATACAGTATAATTACATAATGATATAATTGCAAGAGAAAGCATTGAAAATTATTTTTGTATTTCTTGTACTTTTTCCCTTTGGAGGTTCCGTAGTTCACGTCATTATCTTTCCAAACACGGTATTTGTCTTTGGAGTGGAGTACACATTTAAAAATATGTAAAAATAAAGTCAGTTTTTCTAAACTGTAATAATATTTCTTAATATTACTTTTTCGATGTAATTTCTATCACCAATGCAGCCTTGATAAGCATCAGAGACATCTTTGAAAAACCAAAAAATCATACTGACCCTAAACATTTTGAACAGTAGTATATACAAAACTTACAAAAACCAGCTGTACTAGTAATAGTTTTGCTTACTTGCGTGTACTGTGTTTGTTTTTTATAAACTGTGCTTTAAAATTGTATTGTTCTGGGAAGAAAACAGTTTTAAGAACATTAGACCTGTATTAATTAAATAGTTAGCTTCAAAGTTATTGCAACACTCCTTCCCATTTGAAATTGACACATGGTATTTTTTTATTTATTCCAAGGAAATCATTTTTATTAACACAGACACACACCTGTGTGCTTAACGTGTCTTAGGCTGTGTCCAAATAAACCATCCTGCCAAAGCGAAAGCTGTTTTTCTTGGATCGTCATGCTAATAAATAGACCCTCCAACTGCCTCATTATTTGAGTTCTGTTAACTTCTTCAGTTTAGGGATCCCACATACGTCTTTGACATGAGGATTATTATTGCGGTGTTGAAGTACAAGTATGCAAGTCTTTTAATTCAAAGATTGTAGGCTTGATTTCCTTTAGGTTTAGTGGGTAATTTCACCTCAGCGGTTGTTGCATCTGAGCAACCGTTAAAACTTTCTGACCTGTTATGACAGAGTATCTAAAATCTCTTTAACCAGGATAAACACCAGAAATAAGATTATTGATTAATAGTAACCCATTTGGCAATGCTGTTTTGGTGTGTGTTTCAGAGCCAGGTGTGGGGCTGGGTATCGGTGCCTGTTGTCTAACGCTGGAAAACAGCGCTCCTGGGATCTACATCCACAGCTTGGCACCAGGATCTGTTGCCAAAATGGATAGCAGACTCAGGTACAGATTTGGTTATATATTGGTCATGTGGATAAAGTAATTAAAACAGCTTACGCTTTATTTCTTATTAAAGTTTCAGTTTGTCAATATTTAACAGTGGTTAATCAGTAGAAAATCTTTTTAGTTTTGGTGTGCTTCTAAGAAAAAAAAAACATATTATGGCAGATTTCTAAGACAAAAAAAGAATGACAATACGTTTCTAAGAAAGAAATTATAAAATGGTTCCTTCATGGCTAAAGCACCAAATGTCCTGTAGTTAAGAGTGAATGATGCTGGTTTGTCCAACTTAGCAGACACTGGACCCCTTTGAGCAATCATTTTAAATTCTTCACTTACAGTTAATTAAGGAAGGGAGCGGCAGGAATAAGACCCCACTAGGGAGAACAATCGCATAGATCTTCATTTTCCCTACAGAGCCTACAATGTGTCTGCACACGTGTTTGCAGCAGATTATTTTTCTGATGTGTAAAACATCTAATAAACCTCATTTGTCCTTCGTTGTCTACATGTTTGTTTGTAATTTGCTAGAGTTTGTGTGTGTGCTCGCTCCTTTTTAGATGAAACACCTCAAAGACTGAAAAAGAATGTGCAATAAGAGCCAGAAACCCATGAATGGGGTCTTTATGGAAGGAGATTGAGGTCCTGAATGTTGGATCTCGTTGTGAAAGTGGTTGCAGCTGTCCGAAGGGAAAGATAAGGCAGTAATATACTTTCAGGCATGTCTATTTTTACAACAAATTGCAATTGGGTTGACACATAAAATACCATTGGAGCCCATACATCAACGGTAATCCCCATTATCATGTGATTATATATTATACTCTATTTTTCAGTGGTCTAGAACCTAAATATATTTCAGACATGCTTATTGAATATAAACCTAATAAATCTCTTAAATCAATAGGATAGAGTTGGCTAAAAATATGTAAGGTTCAGTCCACACGTGGTGAGACAGCGTTAAGTTATTATGCCACCCACAGCTGGAACCAGCTTCCAGAAAATATCAGATATCCTGCAGTGTTATCCACATTTAAGTGCATGCTGAAAGCTTGAATGTTAAATTTGCCAATTTACACTATCATTCAAAAGTTTGTGGTTGGTAAGATTTTTTTATGTTTTTGAAAGAAATCTCCTATGCTTACCAAGACTGTGTTTATTTGATCAAAATACAGTAAAAACAGTAATATTGTGGAATATTATTACAGTTTAAAATAGCTTTTTTGTATTTTGTTATGTTTTAAAATATAATTTATTCCACCGTTGGCAAAACTAAACTTTCAGCAGCCACTGCTCTAGTCTTCAGTGTCACATTATCCTTCAGAAGTCATTCTAATATGCTGATTTGGTGCTCAAGAAACATTTCATACCTTTTTTATGAATGTTAAAAAGAGATAAAGGTGACATTTCATGAAAATCTGACGCTATAATCGGGTCCCCGGTGCATCTACTAACCCATGAAAAAAGACAACCCATTAACTGTTTTTGTAAGGCTTTTTTTGCAAGCACGTGAAAAAACGAGTGCGTCAGATTTCGCTACCCCCTTAATCTGCTTATTTCCACCTATGGCACCATCATTTTGTTTTCGCAAGTGACAACGGTGTACCAGTTCTAACGCCAAGGCAAAAGTTTAAGCAAAGCATGCTAACTGTTCTGTCGTTGGCTGCACAGATGAGCACAAAACACCATTTGGAGTCCCAGCCTCAGAGGACACAAGAGAGCAATGGATTTATTGTTTTATTAACTGTATATTACGCTGCTGCCACACAGATCTAACATAAACATGATTTCTTTCCCAGCTGTTTACCTTCACAGACAAAGCCGACTGTTTTTGTAACTTGTGTGTTTTTAACATAAGCTTGTGTGTATTGACGGTTTAAGCACAGTAAGACATGAAAGAGAACTTAGTTTAGTACTCACATGCCATGTGACGGCTTTCTGTGCACATGCTTTGGATGTGTGCGTTTAGAAAACCGTACATCAGAAGTTTAAACTAATATGGTTTGAAACACATGATTTTAACATGATAGACATGATAACCAAAACCAAACAGTAGTGATGGGTCATTCTTGAACGATTCGTTTATTTTGAACGAATCTTTAATGTGACTCGGGAAGAACTAGTCGTCTCTGGGAGTGATTCATTCAGTCGCACATGCGCAACATCCTATTAGGTTCTGTGCTGGAATTAGTTCACCCGTTTCGAGTCTTTGGGTTTTGGAGTCATTCGTTCATCTTATGGGGCTGTCACGTGATGAACGAACAACTCGAACCCGAAGACTCGAGAGATGAACTAATCAGTTCTTTTTCCGGCTCACACTGCATTAAGTTTATAGGGCTGTCACGTGATGAACCAATGACTCAAACCTGAAAACTTGTCAGATAAGAGGTGAAATAGATCTGGCAAAACCTGATCTCATCTCAAGTCAGTCGGGCCTTTTCTGGGAGAGTTGTACAAAGGCAAATGGGTAAGCAGTAGATGTGTTAGGGGAGTAACACGTAACATTTTAATTATATTTTGCTAAAATGAACGAAATGACTCTGAACGAGACTCAAAGGTCGGAGTCGGTAAAATGATCCGAACTTCCCATCACTACCAAACAGATGTTTTTGAGAGTATCTGAGTCACAAGCTGACAAAGGCACAGTCCTATTTTGGAAAAGGGGGCGGGGAGCAGCAGCTCATTTGCATTAAAAGAGACATGTATGAAAACTGCAGGTTTCTGCTTCCACTCAAAATAG
>JAHKKF010519323.1:0-13574 GCA_019740295.1 Labeo calbasu | reverse complement strand
ATAAATAAATAAAATAAAAATAAATAAATAAATAAATAAATAAATAAATAAATAAAATAAAATAAAATAAAAAGATTGTTATTAAATAATAAATAAATAAATAAATAAATAAATAAATAAATAAATAAATAATGTATTTAAAACTAACTAGTTTCATACTTATGCCAATTATATCCAAATTTATTTGAGATAATAGTTTATTTAACATACCTATTTCAACTTAAATTACATTAAATCGACTTGATATTGATTTTATTAGTTTCATATAACTAATAAAAAAGTTATTATTTGCTCAGCTTATTTTGATGATGTAATGTACAACCATAATTAGCCATGACTTACTGAACGTGTAGTTTTAAATACATATTCTAATTACAATTTATTTATTTATTTATTTATTTACAGCTATTATTATTATTATTACTATTACTATTAATTAATAGCAATAATATTTTTTTATTTTACTGTATATATTTATTTTATTTTATTTTATTTTATTTTATTTTATTTTATTTTATTTTATTTTATTTTATTTTATTTTATTTTTCTTCACTTTACTTTACAGTGGGGATATTAATAATTCTTTGTTTAAAAATACAGCCCCAAAAATCCTGTTGTTACAAGCTTGAATAGTTTTAAATACATATCCTAATAACAATTAATGTATTTATTTACTATTATTATTAAGTAATAATTATTTAATTTTGACAATGAGTATAATAATAATTCACTGTAAAAAATAAATGTGTCTCAGATTTAGCATGCAATCATGTTACTAAATACTTTTCTCTTTTTAAAAATTTTATGTAATTTCACAATATAGTGAAAAGACTTGATGAATCCCATGTTTCATGCTAATAATTAAATCTAAATTTCTTTTGGATAAAAGTTAATTTAACACTTATTTCTCTAAAAAAACATGGGATTCACCAAGTTATTTTGTACTTAAAATATAATTAAAAAGGGAAATTGTTTAATAATATGGTTGCATGCAAAATGGGAGAAAATATATATTTATGCATTTTTTAAAACTATTTTTCAACAATTTCACACTGTCAAAAATATGAGGTATGATTTAAAAAATTATATTAAAATTTTTTATGTTTTTGCTGATTATATCCACATTTATTTTAGATAATAGTTTAACATTTATTTTAGATAATAGTTATCTCATTTATTAATCTAAAAAATTTGAGTTTTATATTGCATATCCCAATTAATTAAAGTCATATTTTTTACATAGTGGTATTAATAATTTATTAAAAATCAAAAGCAACATAAATTACAACGTACGTGCACGCAGCTCTGTTAATGAAGAATTTAATTCTGTTTTATAAAATAGTGAAAGGACGTGTTCGCATTTTCTCAGTATTTACATGTTGCGAAGGTTAAGCATCTGTTTTCATTCAAGAGCTTTAATGCGTCTTTGAGGAAAGAGGCTGTAAAGTTGCTGGTTTTTTGATCGTGATGATGGTGGCTGATGATATGGATATAATGTATACTCAGATCATGTATAATTCAACAGTTTCCTCTTCATTACTGCGGGTGAAATGAATTCTTTATCACGCTCCTGCCGCCTCTCAACCAAAGTGATCCTCTAATCCGCCAGAAAAGTGCAGCACCTGGATTTTCCTGGTTTAAGCTTTTCTTTAGTAGTTTAATAGTTTAAAGGGAAAGTTCAACTCAAATGAATTTTGTGTCATCGTTTACTCACCCTCGTGTTGTTTTAAAAACCCTATGGCTTTCTTATTTCTTTGGTAGAAAAGATTAAAAGGTGCTCAAAGCAGTGAAATGAGATACTATTGTAGTTTTATTAATATTTCAATCAGTTTTTCGCTCTGTATATTTTCCATTTTTAATTTTATTTTTAGTAAAATTGTTATTTTTTTATATTTTTGGTGGTTTTTGCTTTTTAAATGTCTAGTTATATTATTATTATCATTATTATTATTATTTTGTATTATAGTTTTAGTTATTTTAGTATAAATTAGAAAAAAACGAGAAATGTTGCTTTGGTAAAAATAACATATTGGAATATATTTAAAAAAAACTATAATTTAAGATAAATCTCATGGTCTCATTTTAATGTACTAAAATAACTAAAACTGAAAATTAATTTTAATTTTAATTTTTCTAATTTTATATATAAACTTTTTTTTTCAGCTAATAGCCAAGGCAACATCTCCATTTTAATTTAGTTTAATTTCATGTATAAAATAATTAAAACTGAAATAATAATAATAATAATGTTTACTTTATTTTAGGTAATTATTATTTTTTGTAACCCTTTTAATTTTAGTAAAATAAAACACATAAAAAATAAAATAAAATAAAATAAAATAAAATACAATAATTTGTGGTTCTTGCTTTAAATATGTCTATATAGTTTTTATTATTAGATATTTGTATTTTAGTTTTAGTTATTTTAGTATAAATAAGAAAAATAAAATCTTAAAATAAAAATGAAAATAAAATATTGTAATTTCAGCTAAATCTTATTTTTTTATATAAAACATTTTATTTCAGCTGATAGCAAAGGCAACATCTCTATTTTAATTTAGTTTAATTTCATGTATAAACAAACTAAACTGAAATATTAAAAACTTTTGCAGTTAAGGTTTATTTTATTTCAGATAAATGATTTTTTTTTCTTAATTTTAGTTTCAGTTTTAGTTAATAAATAAAATAAAATAAAATAAAATAAAATAAAATAAAATAAAATAAAATAATGCACGTGGGAAACAGGCAGAAATCTAAGTCACCAAATCTAAGTAAAATAAAAATATAAGTTTTGATAAAATTTAATGAGACTTTCATGGTGCTTCTTTGAGCCGGGAAAATAAAAATACAGTCAACTTTCAGTGTATAGAAAACTGCTTAAAAATCTCCTTTATCAACATGAGATTGAATAAATGACGACTTCATTTTTTAAAATAATTTCCCTTTAAACACGGCTCATCTCTGCTGTCACTCATAACCCGGCAACGATTTCTCCAGCATATTCCTCAGCGACCGCGGCCCGGCTGAGCGTGTGACTAATTGATTATTCATTCATTATTCATTGGCCATATGAGGATCATATTACAATTTCAGATTTGCGAGAGGACACGCAAAACCGCATTAGAGCGGACCTGTGACTGGCGACGCCCCGAGAGAAAGGCGAAATCTAAAGTTACGGGGAAAGTTGTCGGCCTGACCTTCTTAAGGCCACGCGGCGAAACTTTCCTTCGGCGGCACACGGGCTCGTCCGTTAATTCAGCCCACTTCTCTAGAGAGAGGCAGAAGTGCAGCGGCTATGAGGGAAAACTTTGCTCCTGCTAAAAATAACCACCTTTGCCAAGCTCCTCGCTTTGTGGGTCAGCGGCTGGCTGATATTGATCGCTCGAAATTACTCGGCGCTGCTCACGCACGGCTGTCTCTCTCCGTGTAAAAGCTGGTGATGTGGGATATTGGTACATCAGCACGACAGGCCGTGATGCATAAACGCCTTCCTCTATTGATTCATCGGCCTGTCAGGGGAGTATTTGGGCCGAAGTCTTTTACTTTATCGGTGTTTGTTCGGGCGGCCACCCCTGATGCTGCTCCGGAACATTTTTAATAATCTTCTTTTATAGACCTCGGTCCCAAGGTCAATAGCATTTCCATTATAATGCCGTGCTGGGAATCTGTGTGTGGATATTTCAACATTCACATTTTGCCAGTAAAGGCTGTAACCTTTGGCTCTTAAAGAGACGCGATGCAAACTCTTCAAAATAAAGTTGGGTTTTCATAGGAACCTGCTTTGCGTCCCCAAAGGACCTCCTGAAAGAACTTTTTAATAAGTTTTGCACTGTAAAGAAACATGGAATCATTCATTCTAATAAAGAATCTTTTTGTTACAAGTTCTTCACAGAACCATAAAGGCCAGTAAAACACCTTCATTTTTAAGACTGCAAGATGGAGTGTGGAGTTTAAGATGTCATTCTGAAATAAACAGAAATGCAGTTCATAGCAGGGTTATTAAAACCACACACACAAAAGTTTTTCACAGATGAAAAACAAAAATAAATAAATAAAAATACTGTTATTAAATATTTTAATATGTAACACTAAAAAAAGTACATTGAAATAAAATAAATATTTTATTTTAATTTTAACCTACATTTAAATTTAACCTATACATATAAAGGCAACAGTTCTCATTTTTGTTTAGTAGCTGAAGTACTAAATAAATAACTAAAACTAAACAAACTAAAACCATATTTAGACATATTTAAAAAAAAAAACCTCTAAAACTAAAATTGACAAACACTAATGACAAAATAATATTACTAAAACTTTAACTAAAATTACAAAGAAAATAAAAAATAACCTTAAAAAATTGCTTTACCTAAAATAAAATCCAGATGATTTGAAAATGAAAATAAAATTTATAAAAATAAATTTTATACACAGATTTTAACTGACTTTAATTCAATAATTTAACTTAATGTACTAAAATAACTAAAACTGAAATAAAAATTAATACAAACTATATATATATTAGTACAAATGTCAAAAACACAACAAAATTACTGAAATTTTAGCTAAAATAATGAAAACAAAAATAAAAAATCTAATAATAAAACATAAAAATAAAATGTTAATTCAGAGTGTTAACAATAATTAAGCCAAGAAAACAATCAAAACTGTTAATTTACTTGAAATAAAAATCTAAAAATAAACTTTATAAACAGATTTTAATTTTAATTCAATTCGTTTAACTTGATGTACTAAAATAAACTAAAACTGAAATAAACATTAAACTAATTAAACATATTTTTAAAAATCCAAATACTAGTACAAATATCGAAAACACAACAAAATTACTAACACTTTTTTAAAGCTGAAATTACAATAAAAACAAAAAATAAAAAATAATAAAATATTAAAACATTTTTTAATTAAAAATGTCAACAATAACTAGTCATGAAAACCATAAAAATATGTTACTTTACTTGAAATAAAATGATAAAAATAAACTTTATGAAAAGATTTTAATATATTTTAATTCAGCTAGGTTAACTTGATGTACTAAAATAAGACTGTAACTGAAATAAAAATGCATAAAAACTAATTAAACATATTTTAAAACCCAAATACTAATGTCAAAAACACAATGATTTTTTAAGAAATAAAAAATTAAATATAATAATAAAAATAAAATTTTAATTCAAAATGTCAACAATACCTATAGCAGCCATGAGAACCATAAAATTTTTGTTATTTATTACTTTACTTGCAATAAAAACAGATTTTAATTTATTTTAATTCAGTTAGTTTAACTTGATGCACTTAAACTAAAACTGAAATAAAAATTAATTTAAAAAAATATTTTAAAAACCCAAACACTAGCTCAAATGACAAAAACACAACAAAATGACTAAAACTAAATTTAAAATTACAACACAAAATAACAGCTAATTCAAATATATAATATTAATAAAAACTATATAGCATCTAAATGATCCCAAACTAACACTGGTTTATTGACATCGATCCCACTTTGTGCAGAACCCTGGATAAAAATTCTGAGGTTAAATTTAATGCAGATTTTTTTTTTTTTTTTTTAATTAACGCGTTGACGTTTATATTCATGCATTTGGCTGTAGATTTTATTTATTTATTTATTTTTAATTAACGTGTTGACGTTTATATTCATGCATTTGGCTGTTATCCAAAGCGACATTGCTTTCAAGCTACATTTGATCAGTTCATGCATTCCCTGGGAATCAAACCCAAGACTTTGGTGTTGCAAGCATCATGCAAAAGTATCAAGCAGCATTTTTATTCAACCTAACATGTTTAGATTTAATTCAGCAAGTGGTACAACTTATATTCTTGAATATAAATACAGTATTTTTCATATTTAGTCCAATTTTGTGCAAAAATATGTGAGATCCGGGGAATTTGATTACATTTTAAGACTTGATATTCAACATCAGCTGCATATGAACACAGTCTTCCAGTGTGTTCTGTTGTTTAATGCAAATGTAGTGGCTCATCTGGGTATTCTGTGCATGCAGAACATATGCAAACTGCAGAAATAGTGGGAATAGTATGGAAACTTCAATCATGACCTACCTTACGCTGTAGTGATTTGGTTTCAAGAGGTTTAAAACAAATTTTCCTTGCTCGGTTTGCCATTATTAATGCTGTTTTTGAGGTTTGGTAGGTGTGATAATAAACCGGCAATAACAAGTGAAGCGAATGCATCAGATGGATTTCGAATGTCGCATAATAGGATTTTTATTGCTGAAGGTATTGTGGGAATCTGCCGACGGATGTGACTGATGCAATCTGGTTTTATATCTTTTTTTATAGAAATTCAATAGTTCTCATCTGCAATGATAGATGAATGATTTTTGCTCTATAAGTCTCTGTTTAGACTGTTTTTCTCTTGCAGACTATAAAGAAAGATTTCCGGGTGATATTACAGTTTATAATCATTAGCAGTGCTGTAGAGATCTCAAAGTATTCAACTTTAGTCCTGCACGTTGCCGTTTCGTTTCTGCTCTCAGTATGCGGTATTTTTGTAGCGTGTTTCCCAAACGGCTGATGTTTTCAGCATCTCGTCGAGTTGTTTTCTTCTTTTTGTGTCAAGGATGAACCGTAGCATGTGTTTTTGAAGAATTCACCTTCTTACTGATCATGCACGCTTCATCTTTCTAAACGACAGGCTTTCTACTTCTTCAAGAGGAAACATCCTTGAAAAGGAAACTCTGTTTTGCTGGAAAAGGAAAAGCAGGCAGTTCAAGTTTCCCATTTCGGTGTTGGCAAAACTGCCAAGGACCGGCTGGAATGAAAGCGTGCCACATTCACAAAGAGACACGTCAGAGTATTCATCGTGTCTCGAGACGCAGGCGTACAAAACATCTGAAGAACAACCCAAGCGCTGGGTTAAACATAGCAGCCCTGAACTAATTACCGCTGAATGCTAGGGCAAGCATCACAATTACTAGTGCTCATACCAGCGTTATATTTTTATTTATTTAATTTTTTTACACTTTGTATTTTAGTTTAAGCTGTAGTAATTTTGTTGTATTTTTTGGTGGCATTTTTATTTTTAAAATAAAAAACTTAAGCTTAAAACTAAACAAATCAGACATAAATGAATATTCAAAATTACAATGAAAACAAAAAATAAAATATAATAATAAAATATAAAAATAACAGCTTTTTATATGTTAAAAAAATAACATCTTTTTATTCAGAATGTTAACAATAACTATAGAAGCCATGAAAACCTTAATTTACTTGAGATAAAATCCAGATTAATTGAAACTGAAAATAAAATATATAAAAATAAACTTTATAAACAGATTTTAAATGATTTGAATTCAACTAGTTTAACTTGGTGTACTAAAATAACTAAAATAAACATATTTTAAAAACCCAAATACTAGTACAAAGGTCAAAAACACAACAAAATTACTAATACTTTAGCTAAAATTACGATAAAAATAAAAAATAAAATTTTAATTCAAAATGTTAACAATAACTATAGTAGCCACATATAGTATTTGTTCATTTTTAGACATTTTTATTTAATTTATTTTATTATGTTTTCATTTTTTTTTTATTTAAATGTAGTCATTTTTATTTGTCAGTGAAAGATTTAGTCATTTTATTTTGGTATTTTTGAAAATTTAAAAATGTCCATATAGTGTTTTTTATTTTTTATTATTCTTTTTTACATTTATTTATTATTTGTTCATTTTTAATAAATGTATTTTTTTTTTAATTATCAGTTATTAGTACATTTTTTAGCATTGTTTTTTTTAATTAAATTATTGTTTTTTAATGTATTCATTTTAATTGTGTTTTAATATATGTATTTAATTTTTAACAATTTTATTTTTATGTCTATAGTTTTTATTAATTTTTAATTAGTAATTTTTGTTTTAGTTATTTTAGTAGTTAAATTAAAGTTTCATAAGTTTTATATATTTTATTTTATTTCAGTTAACATATTATTTTAAAATAAATGTATACTTTTAATTCATGTAATGATTTTTTTATGCATTATTCATTATTTTATTTTGGTTTAGTTAACTAACAAACATGCTTAGGATTATGGGTTTGATTAAATCACTAAGCATTACACTAAAACAACAATGAACTATTTATCTAATTAAACTAATGGCTAGTTTGATAACATTTACAATAATGCATTTTTTTGCAAGCTTTCATGCAATAAAAGTTAATGCAACTGACAATGCATGTATATTTTGCATATTGCATTTCTCCTACTGCATGTTAAAGATGATGCAATAAATAAAATCAGTAAATGTTTTATTAAAAAGCCCCAATCTTTACTTTTGGTCAAGCAGATTGTAATAAAATTAAAAGAAGATAAATAAAACATGAGAGAATATACAAAAGGAAATCAACTGTCCATCAGGAGAGAATAAAGAGACATACTGCATTGAAAATGCATGCTCATAAACATAAACAAGAGCATCAAACTGACAGTGAAGAACCAGCATGACGGCTGTCAATCAGATCTGACGTGCTCTGATTGGTGCAGGAGGAAAGAGGCGGATCCAGAGCAATCAACAAAATCTATATATCTATATATGATGAAATCAGGTGTTTTTATTTAGACTGGGTCATTAATATCTGGTGTATCTACAAACTGCAGCTCGCTAAAGTAATGATGCATCTGTATATACAGTATGCTCTGCCTCCTGGGGGAAATGAGACTGAAAACCAAATATAACCCACTAACACATTTGCTATTTATGTAAATTGACAATTTCCAGCACATAAACTTGACTATTAATATTTTCTTGTTACGGTCAATTTGTTTCATGTACTGCGAGGAGTCACGACCAGACCGATATCAGAAAACACAGCGGGAAGTTTCTCTCTTTTTCCCAGATGTCATTTCATTTTCACAGAAGCGCCATCGCAAAAAAAATCTCATCTTCTCCATCACAACACTTCACTTCGTGTTTTGAGAGATCATTTTTTCATGCAAAATCTCAAAAAAGTCTAGTAATTAATTATTTAATAGAAAAGAAGATGCAATATTATTATCATATTTTAAAAATTACAAATAAAAAATATTTTTTAAAAAAATATAGAAATCTAGAAATGTTTTAATGACAAAATAATTAATAAAATATATTTTAACAAATATTACAATAAAATATTTAATTGTTGTATGTTTACCAGCATCCCATTTTTTGAAGAGTACTTTTTATTGGTTTTTATTTATTTATTTATTCACTCTCTTTGTTCTGAACAGGAAGGTTGGTGAAGCCAAGACTTCATGATTTTTCATTTTATTTATTTATATTATTTTTTATATTTTATTATGCTCATTTTTAATGAGTGTTTGTGTGTGTGTGTGTTACAGGCACTGTTTTTTTTTTAATGTGTATATATAATTTTTATTTATTTCTATGTATTTTATTATGTTTTTTAATGAATGTATTCTTTTTTATTTATTAGTTAAAGATTTAGTAATTTTATTTTGTATTTTTTGCATTATTTTATTTTATTATTATTTTTAAATACATCCATATAGTATTTATTACTTTTTTTTAACTTTATTTTTTTCATTATTAATGAATGTATTGATTTTTATTTATCAGTTAATAGTAATTGTAGTCATTGTTTTGTGTATTTCTGGCATTGTTGTTTTATTTTTTTTTATGTGTATATATAATTTTTTTCTAGTCTTTTAATAATGTATTATTTTTTAATGTATTAATTTTAATAGTGTTTTAATACATTTATTATTTATTATATTTTAACAATTTAATTTTTTATGCCTATAATTTTTTATTTCTATGTATTAATTTTTGTTTTAGTAATTTTAATACTATAATAATACGTTAATGCTTATTTTAATTCAGTTAACGAAAAATTATTTAAAAATATATAATAGAAAAAAATGATTTATATAATTATTATATTAAAAAAAAATTTAAATAAAAAAGATTAAAAAAATAAATCTAGAAATCTAGAAATGTTTTAAGGACAAAATAATTTATAAAATATATTTAAAACATTTTTAAATAATTAAAATAAAATATTTAATTGTTGAATGCTTACCAGTATCCCATTTTTTGAACAGTACTTTTTTGGGGTTTTATTTATTTATTTATTGAGTCACTCTCTTTGTTCTGAACAGGCAGGTTTGTGAAGCCAAGACTTCAGCTTATCATCAGTCTGTTTCTTATTTTGGGCTCTGTGTCGCTGTTTATTCTCTTATCGCATGACCTGCCTGGCCTAATTCATCACAGCGTAGCGAAGATTGCATCATGCGAAGGGATGCGGAAAAGATTGCCGTCCTTGCTGAGGGTGTTGGGGTGGCATTAATTCATGATTGGACATCCTCACCCCCATATTAGCACATTAGAAGAGCGTTAACCTCATCAGAAAGCCATAGACAGAAAGGCCAGCTCTGCCCTGCGGTCGCCCACGGCCCGCTAACTACCCATAAACACCGGCCGCATGTAATGAAAAGATGTGCTTAAGATTTTATGGGCTTCCCGATATGCCATGGCCTGATTTGATATGTGTTTATAGGGTTAGTGGACACCACAGGGTGATTTGGGTCTTTTTTGTAAATGGTGGTCATGCAAAACTTTATGCACGATGCCATGATGCCTTAAAAAAAAGGTGCTTTTCCTGGTTTAGGGCTCAAAATATAATTGAAATCTTACTTGTTATTATCTATGAATTAAAAAAAAAATGGGGACACGATGCTTGCAACACCAAGGACATGGGTTCAATTCCCAGGGAATGCACGAGCTGATGAAATGTATACCTTGAATGCAATGTAAATCACACTAGATAAAAGCATCTGCCAAATGTACAATAAATATATATTTTTTTCATGCAATATCAAAGCTTGTTTATACCACAGAACAAAAACAATCAATCAAACAAATAAATAAATAAATAAACTTTTTTTTCTCAATTCTCTATTTTTCTAGTATTTTTGTCCATCATGAAATAAACAAAAATAAATTATATTAAAAAAGTAATTGCAACTTTTTAGCTTACAATTCAGAATTTAGTTAACTAATAAACCTGCATGCAGAAAAAAACTCAGAATTGCAGGTCTGAATTGTGAAATAAAAAGTTTAAATTATCGCAAATATAATTTATCATATATTTGATAAATAAAACATTATTTAACAATATTTATCAGTTAAAGTTTTAGTAATTTTTGTATGTTTTTGGCATTTTGGCAAATTTAATTGTGTCTTAAATGTATTTTTTTTTTTTGTTTGTTTTTTACAAATTTTTTTGAAGTCTATAGTTTTTATTAATTTTTACTTATTAATTTTTGTTTTAGTTATTTTAGTACTTAGTTAAATTACATGAAAATTATAAATATTTTATTAGCAACTTGCTGAAATAAAATAAAATAAAATTAAGTTTTATATATTTTATTTTATTTCAGTTAATGCATATTTTAATTAAATTACCGATTTTTTCCCCACATGCAGAAAAAATGTCAGAATTGCAAGTCTGAATTGTGAAATAAGTTGAAATTATTGCAAATATATTTTATCATATATATGATAAATAAAACATTATTTAACAATATTTATCAGTTAAAGTTTTAGTAATTTTTTGTATGTTTTTGGCATTTTGGCTAGTTTAATTGTGTCTTAAATTTATTGTTTATTGTTTTTTAACACTTCTATTTTTTTGAAGTCTATAGTTTTTATTAACTTTGATTTATTAATTTTTGTTGTAGTTATTTTAGTACTTAGTTAAATTAAATGAAAATTATTAATGTTTCATTAGAAACTTGCTGAAATAAAATAAGATTAAGTTTTATATATTTTATTTTATTTATTATTTTATTTTATTTCAGTTAACACGTATTTTAATTCAATTAACAATATTTTTTTTTTTAGTTTTTTCCCCTTTTTAGTTTAGTTAACTAACAAACCTGCATGTAGAAACAAAGTCAGAATTGCAAGTCTGAATTGTGAAATGAAAAGTCATATACATAATAAATAAAACATTATTTAACAAATAACTTTTAACATTGTTAAAATTATATTTAATTAATTTTATTTTTTTACAGACTGAATATACAGTAATTATATGGTAATTCATAGTTTCAACTTGCAAAAACCATACAATTGACAGTAAAATTATATTTTACAGTAAAATTACATATAATGCAATGTTAAACCATTTACAATTTTTCACCTTTCGCAACTTACTGTTTTTCACTATTTTTATTCCTTTTTTAATTTAAGTAATTTTTTATGTTAGTAATTTTATTTTAGTAATTTCTATTTTATTTTATTTATTTATTTAACATTTTAAATGTTTTTTTTTGTTTGTGGTTTTAAAGGCTATGCTGACTTTTTTTTTTTTTTTTTTTTTAAATACATGGGCGTCAACCTATTAGGAGGTAAATGCTTTGTTTTAATGGTTTGTATTGCTCACTAACCCAAACTCATCAACAGTTTAACTTTAACTAACTTGCTTAGATTCTCTTCAGGCTGTCTGCCATGACAGAAATCTGACTGAAGATGAAGATAATTCATGCAAATGTCTGTCATAAGAATAAACACTGCCAGTGACGTTTCATAATGCAACAACACACAAACCCGAACTCGTGCAGCTTGACCGAGTTCATGCCTCACCATAAGCAATAATAACAGCCATGGTGAGCGCCGCTGATTATTTCAAATGCTTTTGACAAAACATTTTATGAAGGTGTGCTGGCACTTAGCATTCAAAAGATAAAGTGGATGTGAGTTGAGAAGGGGAGCGAGAGAAGCAGATAAGAGGGTTTGACTGTGGCCTGCGCAGCACTTTCATTAATAAACAATGAGAGGCGCTTGGATTTCAGCTCAAGTACATTCAGGCCAAAGTTTTAGCAGAACACAGCCATGAGAGGCCCGAGAAACAATACGACTGCAAGAGAAGAGTACAGTCAGAATGCTTCTGTGTTGTTTGGCCCACATGAAATATGCAAAGACAAAAAATCCCAAAATGAATATATATATATACGCCCTAAACTTCCTCTGCAGAAAGACTGCCGCTTAAAGTGAAGGGAAATAGAGAATTTAGACATTATATAAAAATATATAGAGCTGTTCATCAAGTCTCTCATATTTAGGACTTTTCCTAAATATAAGAGTGATCACATTTAGGATTTTTACCTTAAGGCCAATAAAAAGTAATTTCCACACTGTAAAAAATATTAGAATACAAAATATTAAAATATTAAAAATACAGCTGTTTCAAATTGTTTCAAATTTTAAAAAATGGCCAAAATCTACGCCTGTGTACTTTACAACTTATTACCATAAACTTGAACTACCAAAATCCTTAAAAATAATTACCAGCATGATAACACAGGTAGTAAACAATAGAATAAAATAAATTATTGATTCTCACAGTAAAATTAGATGTCATGCATTTACATTTTTTTCCATATATGGTAAGGTACCTTACTGTTTTTCACCATAAATTATATGGTAAGTCATAGTTTCAACTTGCAAAACCCATTTGGCTGTATTTTAAAGTAAAATAACATATAATGCAATGTTGAACCATTTACA
>JAHKKF010519322.1:0-13100 GCA_019740295.1 Labeo calbasu | reverse complement strand
ATTATTAATAAATAGATTAGTATTCTAAATAGTAAAATTATTTCAAAATTGTACTGTTTTTGCTGTACTTTGGATCAAATAAATGCAGGCTTGGTGAGCAGAAGAGACCTTAAAAAAAAAAAAAAATCCAAATTCTAATTTAGTTTTAGTAATGTTGTACTTATTTCAGTTAACTGACAAGCCAATATTTCTACATTTACATTTTTAAGTTAAAAATTTAGTGTAGTATTTTATTTTAAATTAATTGAATTATTGAAAATTATTTTATTATTTATTTCAGTTCAAGCAGCATTTATTATTTTTGTTTACTTTTTATTAAAAAAAAGGTTTCGTTTTACTGACTGTCAAGTGACAACAAAGCTCCATATACTGTAAAAACACCACTCTACAAAAAAGCACCATATAAGTAGTCCATATAAAGTCCATATAACTTGTGTACTAAATTCAAAATCTTAAGTCATGCACTAGCTTTGTGCCAGAAGTAGACCAGTATTCAAGTCTTTATTGTTATTGTCTGTTGGCTAGTTATTATTCACTCTTGCTGCTCTCGAATCTCATTCTCCATTCCACATAACTTTGCACACCGCGTTTATGATGCTAATGAAATTTCAGTCAATAACAAATAGGAATCCTCACAGAAACCTAAGGCTTTAGAAGCACTGAAAATGAGTGCACAAAATGGACTACATACAGTAACAGTGCTTTATTAACAGCCTCTGTTCACTGTATGCTTTTGTTATATGGGAAAGAGCAGCGTGAACATTTATCCGAACATCTCCTTTTGCACAGTCATACAGGTTGGAATCAACATGAGGTTGAGTAAATGACAGAATTATTATTTTTTTAGGTTAACTATACCTTTAAAATACGCTTGCTGTACATGAGCAGACGACGTCTGGGTGTGTTTTACCTCTAAACAGGGTGATTTCAATATAAGCTCGCATTTGAGAAGATGATTCATTTCCTGAACATTTCCAATAGAGTGCGGACTGAGTGAACGTGAATCTTGAACTGATTTTTCCCGCTCTGTGCAGATTAGAGCTGGAATTTCCACAGCACAGATGAGCTGTAGATAATGGAGAAATACTTACTGCTTTCGCAGGTCTCGCCGAGTGATTGCACCTTAGCTCAGGCAATCATTCGCATGATGTTTCTTGTAAATTGAATCACTTTGTTTTGATTTAGTTGCTTATTTGGAAGTTTTATTTCCTTTGCTTTGTACTTACTTTCTTCTGCTTGCTTTTTCCCATTTCTCTTTCATCACTATTTTATAGAAATGCCCTAGGACTTTTACAGGCAACCGTTTTTCCAGTCAGCCACAAGCTCATTCTTGTGAAACGCGGCTTAGTCAACACTTAGTCATACTTCACACGCTAAGAAAATTCGAAATAATATGTGACTAAGTGTATATGTGAGAGTCTTAAATCCACCTACAGATACATAGTGTCCTGTAACTCATTTGCCCTCATGATTGGCTCGATATTCATGTTTCAAAGCATGTACGTTTGCATGTACGTCTTAAATCAGGACTGGCATTTGATTTGTGCACACGCTAAAGGCATTCAATAGTGATTTTCGTGCCATCTGCAAGACCCACGGTCTCTCTCCCCATGACTTCAGGATAACAGCATGAAACAACACACACAAACACTCATACACACACCAGAAACTAAATCATTTACCCAAAAATGAAAACTGTCATCATTTACTCACCCTCATGTTGCTTCAAACTTGTATGACTGACTTTCTTGTTCTTATCTGTAACGTTTTGCGTAGGTTTTTCAATAACCAGAATGATAAATAATTCAATGAAATTATGATGATTCAAATCGTGATGAATCGTTTTCCCCCCCAGCCTTAAAAAATTTTTAATTTGCTAAAAATTTACTTACCCTCAGGCGATCCAAGATGTAGAGGAGTTTGTTTCTGCGTAGAAACAGATTTGGAGACATTTAGCATTGCATCACTTGCATCACCAATGGCGATGCATTCGGAAGATCTCAGAATCGATGTATTGTCCCATCCCTATTATGTAGACAGAGAGAATGCATAAGTATTTGGTATTAATTTATGTAATAAAAAGCCTATAATAAATCAGGACATTAGATGAGGTAAAATAAACCATATGTATAAGTCCACATTCTATTGACTTGTGCTTACTGGTGAAAGTGCAATACCTAAAATGCAAAAGTAAATTTCTCAGACAATAATCATTGTGATTATAATTTTGAGCAAAAATAATTTTTGTCAGTTCCTTCATTTTTTGAAGTTAGACATCAACTTTCTTAGTATTCCTCAACCTATTCATTATAAACAATATAAGAAGAAGAAAAATACAAAAATTTTAAATAATGTCTGTTTTCTGATTAATTTTTTATAAAAAAGTATATAGGGTCGCTAGAGACCCGAGGTGTGTATTAGTATATTTTTTTCTTTGCAAAAATATTAAAATATCTGACGATTCAATACATGCAATTCACCTTTATTCCTTGAGGTGGCACTGTTTAATAGACAATAATGATGTGTTGTTTCATAATTACCACAGGCATAAAACAAAACAATATCATCAGCAAAAATTGAACTGGGTTGAATGGCTATACTGCAGAACAATTACTGTATGCCATAAAATATAAATGTAACTGTCATTTGATTGCGGATGTGGTGAATAAGCTGCCAGCGATCAAACTACTAATTTTTAAGGCACTGAAAACGGCAGTTTGGCAAATATGGTTGAGATCGCGAATATGTGCCTGATGCTGAATGTACTGTAGAAGTGCGCTCTGGCGATGGCGGCGATGGTAAAATCATTTGCTCAGATTGAATCCTTCTAAGTTTCAAACGTTAACAAACTATGCTTTATTTTATTCTTCTGTAATTGTTCTTAAAATATCAAGAGAGTTGAAGATGCAGTAGATTACGTTTGTTTGTGAATAGAATGGGCCTCCCTATCTACACATTTCCGTCTGTGTTCACGCGAATGATTCGTGATCCAGCTTCACTTACAGCAGAAGTGAGTAAAAAGGGTTTTTTATGAATCTTTGCAATCACCTTTCCTAATAACATGCTAGTTAGCAAGTTTAGCGGCTAAAGTAAACAGGCTCGTCACTCCACAAAGAGAAGAGAGGGGCGGGGTGAGCAGAGCTCATTAACATTTAAAGCAACCTCGACCAGAACAGGATGATTTTTGCAGAGCTGATTTTAGCAAGGTAAAAAAGGTGTTATTTACACGACCATTGAGAATTTTTAACCAAAAACTTTTCATTAAGACCCTAAAGAATCATATCAACCTATGGAAAATGTGCATCCGATGACCCCTTTAAGGCTTTCTTTGACTAAAAGTAGACAAAAAAAAATCAGATTTTCTCTGACTAAAACTAAAACTTGACTAAATATGCTAAAAGCTAACAAGGACATTTAACACGGGACTAAGACTAAAATTGAAAATAGCTGACAAAATTAACACTAATCCACAAGTAATCCACACCACTCCAGTCCATCATTTAATGTCTTGTAAAGCGAAAAGCTGTGTGTTTGTAAGAAACGAATTATTCATCAAGATGTTTTTAACTTTACACTGTCACTTCTGGCCAAAATACGAGTCCGTAAATAATAATAATGCTTCCTCCAGTGAAAAAGTCCATCTTCTGTTGTCCTCTCACATCAAAATCCATGTTTGTTTTAGAACCGTTTTCACTTGTAAAAGGTGCTTTGCGCATATTTCTCTACCGATTCAAACAAATCAACTTTTTCACTAGAGAAAGCAATATTATGGATAGACGACTAGTATTTTATCTGCATTTAAGCAACAGTTTAAAGTTCAAAAATGTCATAATGATGGATTTGTTTCTTACAAACACACATCTTTTCACTTCACAAGACATTAATTGATGGATTGGAGTGTTGTGGGTTACTTTTGGATTATTGTGATGTTTTTATCAGCTGTTCGGACTCTCATTCTGACGGCACCCATTCACTGCAGAGCATCCATTGGTGAGCATGTGATGCTAAATTTCTTCAAATCTGTTCTGATGAAAAAACAAACTCATCTAAATCTTGGACAGCCTGAGGGTGAGCGTTTTCAGCGTTTTTCCTTTAATCCTAAACATAACCTTAAAACCATCATATCTGCTTGATATGAATATATTTTTCAAGGATGCTGATCCAGAAACACGTCCCACTTAATATTACAAACAAGAATGGCTTATTTGTCTTAATCAGATGCACTCACTTGATCTAACGGCACTTTGTCTTTCGTGCACTTCACGGTTTGGATGTTCCCTTCATATTTAATAAGAGAGATGAATATTTCATCAGCACCGCGATTAATATTTGTTATGACGGTGAACTGGATATTGAGTCTCAAGGCGGTGCGATGTTCGACTCAGGATTACATGTGTTGGATATGATTGTGTGTGGTTACGTAGCATCGCTAACATGCTTTTAGTCTCCCAGCTATAATTACGCGACCGTACCGGCTGTGAGGAGAGGAAGGTATGTGTTTGTGTAGATTAGATGCTGTGTTTCCAAAGCAATACGAACACTTTAATCTCACGCTTAGTCTTAAGGCATGATGCCTTGCAGATTTGTGTGTGTTTGAGTGTTGGTACACAGCCTTGATGTTGACTTTGTGTGCTGTGTGTATTGGATAAAGGACCCAGTGTGCGTTTCCATTTCAGAGAGTTAAAGCATATTTACTGTCTGGTTTGTGCACGTGTGGACGGGGCTTTGTACTCGCTGTGCTGGTGGCATCTCAAAGGGTTGCATAAATACATGTGAAAAACTCAACTTTGAGCACATCACAAGCTGAGGAAAGGTCTTTGAGAGTGTTTCAACTCTCAAAGACGGTTTGTGTATTCACCCCCGTGGCTGTTTGTGTGCACGTGCATATGCTTGGATATAGTTTCGCTGCCAAAATTATCATTTATTTATATTCCTCTTAATAAATACTACTGTTCAAAAGGTTGGGGTCAGCACGCTCTCAGAAGAAAGGTACAAAGCTGTCACTAGGGCAGTACCCTAAAATACAAAAGCTATATGTACGCCTAAGGTACTATGTGCTTTTAAAGTACTAGTATGCACCTCTAAGGTGCTAAAATGTAAAATTTAGGAGTAAATAAGGTACAAAGATATACTTTTTATTTTTAAATGGGTTCTGCACCAGTGATGGTGTGTACGTTTTGTTTTTTTGCTCATTACAGCTGCATTTATTTGATCAAAAATACAGTAAAATCAGTAATATTGTGACATTATTACAATTTTAAAGTAACTGGTTTTTATTTGAATATTTTTTAAAATCAAATTTATTTCTGTGATGCAATGCTGAATTTTCAGCATCATTACTCCAGGCTTCGATGTCACATGATCCTTCAGAAATCATTCTGATATGCTGATTTGCCACTCAACAAATATTTCTCATTATTATCAATGATGAAAACAGTTAATATTTTCATAGTATATTTTTTTCAGGATTCTTTGATGAATAGAAAGTTCAAACGAATAGCATTTATTTTTGGTAATATTATATGTCTTTACTGTCACTTTTGATAATGCATCCATATTGAATAAAAGTTTTAATTTCTTTAAAAAAAAAATACTTGATCGGAAGTGTGGTGCCTGTATAATAAAATCAGTTTCGTACTAAAATGTCTTTCTAAAAATGTGAAGATGGTTTGTGTGAGTGTTAAATTTAGGGCTAGGAAATGGAAAATATTATTGGCTCACTATAAAAACAAGTGTCAATGGAAAGTCTGTGCCATTATAGAAAAATGTGCGTTATTGGTTGGGCGGCAAAAGGAGGAAGAAACATGGCAGATGGTGAAAGAAACAAGTGAAGGAGGGAAAAAAGGGAGAGTCTCTCTCTCTCTCTTAGCAGCTGAGAGCTCCAGATGGAGTATGACTACAGTGTGTGTGTGTGTGTGTGTGTGTGTGTGAGAGAGAGAGAGAAAGTGTGCTCATGCTATACCATACATGTATATGGACAGACCAGGTCTGTTTGGCACAGTTTTCACACTTTGTGGAAGATCTTTGATGGAACAAATGTTAGATAACTCATCTAGATGCAAATGGAAACTTAAGCTCTTAGTCTAAAAACACACTCAGTGTCCAAAATATTACGCCCAGTTTGAATAATTCCTGATTAACGGTATGTTCAGCGCATATGAGGTTTTTGCAGTATTTAATGAATGTATTTGTATGCAAATACTTTGGCGATACAAATGTAACATTTGGTTAAATTTAAATCATTGCTTCTGTGTATGCTTGCGTGTGTGTTTGGTTTATATATCCTGGCGGGGACTTCAGTCTGAATACACACAGACTCATGGAGACTCGTGTCACGTTGGGGACCTAAATGGAGGTACAAAAACTTATAAATCATAAAGAATGAGTTTTTAGGAAGAAGTAAAAATGCAGTTTTCCTGTGACGGGTAGGTTTAGGTGTAGGGTTTGTGTAAAGCGACAGAAAATATGGTTAGTACAGTATAAAAACCATTACGCCAAGGAGAGTTTGCATTTACAGGAACAACACCTTAGAATGAGATGATTTTTGCAGAGCTCATTTTGACAAGGTAAAAAGGGTGTTGTTTTACAAAACCATTGAGAATTTTTAATCAAAGTATATTATAGACTTTTCATTAAGATCCTAAACAATCATATCAACTTGTGGAAAATGGGCATCAGATGACCCCTTTAAGTAGCATGGGTATGTTTGTAGGAATAGCCAAAAATACATTGTATGGGTCAAAATGATTGATTTTTCTTTTATGCCAAAAATCATTAGGATATTAGATCATGAAGACATTTTGTTTTGATTAATAATATGCATTGCTAAGAACTTCATTTGGACAAATTTAAAGGCAGTTTTCTGTTTTTTGACACCCTCAGATTCCAGGTTAGTTGCATCTCGACCAAATATTGTTCTATCCTAACAACCTAACAAACCATACGTCAATGGAAAGCTTATTTATTCTGATTTTAGATGATGTATAAATCTCAAATTCAAAAAATTGACCCTTATGACTGGTTTTGTGGTCCAGGGTCACACGTGTTTTTCAGGGCGGATGCTGATACCGATTATTACAGGTCAAGTAGACCAATAACCGATATTTTAAACCAATATATATGTCTGCTAATGTCAAAATTAAGAATAACAAGTGCTCTGACAAAAACTTTCTTTAACTGCTTTTAAATTATTTTATTGGCAAATCGGTTTTAAAAATGACTGATACCGATAACCATAAAAATTGCTTAATATCGACCCTCTGATAATCGGTTCGGATATATGATAATCAGATAATATTTGTTGTGCCAGTAAAGCACACTAAATTGAAACTTATTTGTAAACAAGGTTATATGTATCACATATTTGAATATTTTGATTTATGCATGCGTGTGTATGTGTTTTTCAGGGCCCATGCTCATACCGATTATTACAGATTATAGACAGATACCCGATATTTTGAACCAATATATATGTCTGGTGTAAAAATCCCACCATTATATTAGGGGGGAGCCAGGTCAAGTTAATTTTATTTTCAGTATAGTGCCAGATTACCTTTCCTATAGAACAGGTCTATACAGGTCTATAATCTTTTATTAAACAAACCAAATAACCTTATGGTATTTTTCTCATTTACATGATGGCATGTCATTTCTGTCTCTACATGGACGTGCGTATATATATTCTCCTCTGCAAAAACACGGACGGGATCGCGAGTCCATTCATGAAAACGGAATTTACTCTATAGTGCGGAATGCCACGGAATTTGTCGATTTTTGGATAAATAACATTGGTCTGTCACTTAATTCGGAATGTGATACGCACTAGTGTCTGTGTATACTGAAATGCAAAAAGACGGTTTAAATATGAATCCTGCTTGTTCTGTTTGCCTCTATATGTATGAATGGCAATGTTTCCCCTAGCTGTAAACCTAGGGGAAACACTGAAAATGAAAATTAATGTCAAAATTAAGAATAAAAAGGGCTCTGACAAAAGCTTTCTTTAAATGCTTTTAAATTATTTTGTTGGCAAAACGGTTTTAAAAATGACCTATAACCATAAACATGCTTAATATCGTCGCTGATACTTGGCCACGCCAATTTTTGATTAAAAAATAAATAAATAAATAAATAAATAAAAATAGAATACTTTTACTAGTACTGATAAGATGTAAAATATTTGTTGTGCCAATAAAACACACAAAATTTAAATTCACATTTAAATTTTAATTTATAAATAGTTCAGTTCACATAATTGAACTGAGCAACTGAAAAGTTTCACTGAAGGAAGTCAATGTCCAATTTTGAATTGACTTCCGAAATCTTTAATAGTGTTGCAATCTTTTATTATTGTTTCAACATTTTTTTTACTCATTTAAAGAATGAGTATTTTCTAATATTCATTTTGCTCGAGGGGTTAATTTCTGTTTTTGCAGTGAAAATGATGAAAAGGATCTTTTAATGTCTTGATGGAATCAGTGAGTGTGAGTCAAGAGGGTAAACATTCCCTAATTTTCGCATCCAATTACGATCCAGCAATTACCCAGTACCAACCAGCCAACCTCCCGCATGCACATACTTCTTGCAGGGAAGAGCTCTGTGTGTGTGATTTGACTGCATTATGCATGTGACATGTTCCGTCCATGTGTGTGAAATGCATTTGATGGGGCTTTACGGCTGTCAGACAGTGTATTCTTTTTGGCGCTCGCTTTTTCAGCTGTAGTGTTTAGCATTAGCGTGGTGAAACATGTTGTTCCCTCGAGGCATTCCTTCAGCGTCTAAACAGCTGTGTGTGTGTGTATGCATGTTTTAGATGCTTTGGAACAGTAGCACACCCACCACATACACACTCAATTCCTCTGTAAATGCAGGCTGGGAGGAGGAACTTCGGGGAAAATTGAAACGAGGAACTTCCATTGATGAAATCGCTTTTTTCTGCATTGCCTGCATTCAGCAGCCGTTCTCTGGTCTCGCTGGATCGATTTTGTATGATTTATTTATTAACATGCAACCTTTGTGTATTTATTATGGTTAACAGTAGAGCAGTGTTAGGTGCAAGACTATTATGCTGTATTTTCATCACAGCTGTGGCTCAGAGTAAGTGCTTTTGCTCCAAATCATTGGCCCTCTTTTCACCTGCTATTAACGCCAGTCACGGGTGATCTGATCATGAGTTGACAGCGCTAAATGCAGGTGTAACCTCAGGGTCCAGAACGTTTTGTGATTCCATCACTCAAAACACATTCAAAAGTGGTCAGACATGCATGTGACCACGTCTCATTTCTAGTGTAAACGCTAATGCATGTTGATGGACCAATAGGGAAGACTCCTATTTGCCAAACACAGACTCACTGGGTAAAACAAAGCTTTTAAACTTTCATGGCTAGATATGACTGTAAAAGAAAACAACTGCCATAAAAAAATGATGTAGAAAAGCCCTCAAATATGCATAAGACGTTACAGGAGATTTTTGAAAATGGCTGAAATTCATGCTTGGGTTGAGGAAAAACTGGAAAATATATATTTATATGAATTTCTATTAATTCATTCATTCATTTGGGGTCTTTAAGAATGTAACAAGAAGATTTATATTTCAAGAATATGCTATTGCTTTAATGTTTTATTTGATATGCACATTAATTTTTTATTTGTGATTATTTATTCAGCTTTCAAATCAAAAACTTGACCCTTATGACTGGTTTTGTTGTCCAGGGTCACAAATGTTAAAACATGGAAAAACAGCTATTTTAAAGAATATTTTATTTTATAAAACATATACTATAATATATTTATATAATAATAAAATAATCAGTTTATATTATTTTTATTACTATTGTTATTTATTATTATTATTATTATAGTTATTATTTTAATACTATTGTAATAATAATAATTATTAAAATAATTACTATCATAAAATTAATATTATTATAGTAATAGTTGTTACTGTTATTTTATATTACAGAAACCATTTGTTTTAATAATATTACTGCTGTTATTGTTATATTTCTTACACACACACACACACATAAATTGTAAAGTAAATTATTATTATTTAAATATTACTGTAATAATTATTATTTAAATAATTATCAAAATATTTATATTATAGTATTTTAATGATTATTACTGTTATTTTATATTATTGAAACAATTTATTTTATTATTACAATTATTGATTTTATATTTCTTACACACGCACAAATCGTAAAATAAATTATTATTTTTATTATTATAGTTATTATTTTAATATTATTGTGGTAATTATTATTAAACTAATTCTTATCAAAATAGTTATAATGTTATTTAATATAAATATTTAATAATTATTGCTATTATTTGTATATTATTTAAACAATTTATTTTATTATTATTACAATTATTATTTTTTATATTTCTTATTTTATATATATTATAAATATTATATTTTTATTCGCTGTAGTTTAGAAAATGTTAATAAAATCAGGTCAAACTGTCAAATCAAATTTTTGGTCCCAAATTTTTTATCAATTTTACTGGTAGTCGACTGTATGAAGAATTTGGGGGTATAATATGTCACAGTTTACTTTATTTTGCTATCCTCACTTACATAAATGAACTATAGTGTCCTGCACCCACTAGTAAGTAAAAAAAAAAATCTGGTGTCTGAATAGTTTTTGGTTTGACTGTGTGTGTGTATATATATATATAATATACATATATATATATATATATATGTATATATATATATATATATATATATATAAAAATTGAACCTCATTTCTCATTATTTTCATAGCATAAAATGTCATCTCAACACTTGATGAATGGCTATGCTATTTTTCTTATCAACATTTGTGGGATTTAGTCAGCTGAAACAATTTTGAGGTTAATTGATCTTTTTTCTGTTTGACACTGTATTATGTTGCATATCAAAGATTTTTGTTAATGAGGGATTTGTAGACGCATCAGTGATTTTAGATTTGTGGAATAACAATTATCGTTTTTATTTGAAGTAAAAAGATAAAATTAGACCCTTGGGGTAAAATGCAGAGAGCAAAGGCTTGTTCTATTAGCAAAGGCTTCTGTTTATTTCCTGTAATAACACATCATTGGCTGATGCATCATATCTAAAAATGTTATCAATTAAAAGTTAATGCACAATGTTTTAAGGGGCACTTTCCCCATCTTACCTGATATATATGGTCTAATATCTCCTGATAACATGAGGTTGTGCACAGACTTCAGCAGTTTATTCAGCTCTTCATTTGCTGTGTATATATGGACAGTAGTGTTTGTTCTGTACTGAGCGACTTGGTGTTTGAGTTTCCCAAAAGTAAATTTTTCTTTCTCTCATTCTGAACAGCATCACCTGAGCAGCGGCCGCCCGGTCCTTGCCTGCACGTAAATGCCGCAGTCTCCAATCACCACAGCACGTAGCTTTTGCCGTGGTTTTTTTCCAAAAATGAAGCACACAATATACTCCCGGCACGGCTAAGGAATTACGCCGTGTGTCTGTGACGAAAATCTCCAAGTAAAAGCACAAACGCTCCTACAAAAGCACTGAAAAAGAAAACTATGGTTTGAAAAAAATAATTGTTTTTTGTACTTGTAGTGTTTAAGTGCACCGGGAGGGAAAATGGCTGACAGGTTGTCAGCTTGTTTTTAATGGGGCAGGGTTTTCCAGAGAGCACTTTGAGGCGGATCTGCATCGATTTTCACTTCAAGAGTCTAGTGGCGGAGATTGCGTGCCTGAAATACAGGTGGTACCTCAGCGGTGGCCAGCCTTGGGCAAATAGAAGTGCGTTTGGATGTGTTTGTTAGTGTGGCAACCTGCGAGAGAGAGAATCTTTGTCAGCGCGCGACCGAGAAGAAAGCCTGTGAGTTTTTGCGCGCAATCAAGAGATACGTGCGTGCATGCCTGAGAGCCGTGGGCTCTCGGTATCCATGGTAACCGGATCTGACACGCCTCCGAATCAGACTTAGGTATGTCAAGCTTGTGCTAACCCGTCAAGGTGTCAGTGTACAAAAGAGTGCGTGTGTGTTTTCACCCTTCAAAGCTTTGCTTTTTTAAAACCTCTTCCATTAGAAGCGTCACTTCACAGCTCATGTTTTTTGAAATGCAGGCTGAGGGAAGGAACTTCAGTACAGTGCAGTTGGCAGACAGAGAAAGGCTTGCCTGGGGGAAAGTTATACACACACGCACACGCGTGCACGCAAACACGCAGCGAGTTGTCGCTCTGGCTGGCGTCCGGCGCCTCACCTTATCGCTAACTCAAGGTGACCGTGACCAAATTTACATTAATGAGGCGTCAGCTTGTTTAATATGCTAATAAAAGCAGCGTCCTGCTGTGTCTGGAGTGTGTATGAGGAGCTATGGATTTGTGTGTCGGATTGGTTGTGCATATTCATGGGGGTTTATCATATGTATGTTCATAGAGTTTTAATGGTTTGTTTATTTGGCTTACAGTGTCATGTGGTAATGTTTATGGAAGCTCAGCTTCCTCAGAGTAACTAATAAAAAAGGTTAAAGGAGAAGTTTGGAAACACCCCTGGCAAAGTGTGGTTTTGGACAATATCAGCATAAATCCTTATCATTTTTTGGTGCAAATACATTAAAGTGACATTATCATTGAAGACCAGCACTAATAATTTTCATTTTGATTACATAATAATGGCAATATATACATGTCAAAGTCAGACAAAACCCCTTTACCAGCTGTGATGCCTGGTTGCTGGTTTAAACTTGGCCCAGGTTTTTAAAAGATTTTTGTGTCAGCACACCTTAATAGCTTCAACAATTGATTGCCAATTAAATTTACAATACAGTGAATTTAGGCCCAGATTATGCAGAGCTGATAATGGTGGATTTTTTGATGAATCGAAAATGTACATTTTTTTCTATGTATAAACTGTTTATGTAATAAAATGTTTTCGTAGTTTGTATTGTTGCCTTATCATTGCAAAATCATCACAAATTAAAAAGGATTCATGACAATATTGTCAAAAACCCCATTTTTCTAGGGCGTTTCCAAACTTTTGGAGAGCAGTGTAATGTACTCACCCCCTTGTCATCCAAGATGTTCATGTCTTTCTTTCTTCAGTCGTAAAGAAATTTTTTTTTT